>VMBQ01013378.1:6141-16918 GCA_007657795.1 Dreissena rostriformis | reverse complement strand
AGTTATGTTTGTATTTGTTTCTTGATATTGTAATCTTTTTTTTATTTGAATTAATTGTTTCAACAATAAGTTCTCTCATAACTTCAGTTTTACCTGCTGCTTATGATAAATTGGAAAAGCTTTCATATTAAAAACATATCAATAAATACTGGATTTTTTTTCAAGTTTAATATGTATTATACTGCATGAAGGGGTTCATTTTCATTAAGCTGTACTGTGAATGGCATTATTTATTTCTAAGTGCTAGGTGCCTTTGTATATAACTTAAATATGATGTAACTTTTAAGAGTATTTTTGCGCTGAGCAATCAATATATAGTTTACTATTGGTCTTGCATTAACAAGGTTTTAGTGGTTATCTACCTTTAAACATGTTAGATTACACAAGACTCACGGCAATAAAAAAGGACATTCCATAACAAAACATATCAGTCATAACAAAAATACTTGCAAGTGTGCAGGGCTCAATGCTTCAGTAACGCTATGTCATCACATTCAGTGGTTTTGTTGTGTGACGATGCGGGATGTGATTTCAGGCCATCCCAAGTACGTACAGCCCGGCATTGCAGGAGATAGTGACACAGATACTGGTGAAGTCACCTGACGACAGACCCAGGTACAAACAGAGGTTCTTTGTTTTATTTATGTTAAAGCCGGATTAACACTCAAAATCTAAAAAAATTCGTAAAATATTTTGTAAAATAAAGTTAACAAATTAAGAATCATTGTTCTTTATAATAGCAATAGCCAAAATTTCAACGCTAGATATTGTCTGGTAACATAGATTTAACGAGATACAAAATGCTTGTTTGTTTTTTTTTCTGTTGATTTTGAGTGTTAATGGGGCTTTAATACTGTCCAGAAAACTCTGAAATTGTATTCTGAAAAAATGAAGATTTTTTCTTGAATGTAAACAAGCCTCTATTGTATTGTAAAGAGGATTTGATGTAATGTGTTACATTTTATATTTTTACAATTCTGGTGGAGAATTATAAAATTTTAAGAAGTTTACTTATATGAAGATTTAAGGTGAAAAGGTGTGTGAAATTAACTTTGTTCACAAATGTTTGTTGTGTATTTATGTATTTCATTGAAACTCATGATTTTAATTAGGGAACATGTGCAGTACAAGTGCAGAACTTTAGTCATAGCAAACTGGCAAATACAGCATTCAAATTAATTTTCAAATTATCACCAGTTTTTAGTGGATTTTTTAAGCGGTGCTGGTGGGGGTGGGGGGGTTTACAGAACTTAGCTTAACGGAACATACTGGAGTATGAAACATTTACATTTATTTTCAAATCATTATAAATTAATATATATATATATATATAATTGGTTCAGGCATGGCTCTATTTTAAGTACTAATTGTTTTCTTAAAAATAAAGGATGTCAGATGAAATTCCATATACATGTACATGTTAACATTATGTCATCATTTTAAAACATTTTCCAGCGCCAGTGCTCTTTTGAACACGACCCTTGTGAAGGAACACCTGGCGCGGTTCATTGAACAAAAAGAGACGCTGCTTCTCCAGAAGTCGGCAAAGGAAGACATCTCCCTCAACTCACCACACGCCCCGAGCACTACTAGACAAAAATCTGAACGCAAAATGTAAGATATAACAAAGGAAACAAGTTCATCTGATTTTGTAAATGTTATATACATACATATTTCATACATATCACATATAAGTGGTAGTGATTTCTTAAATATGGACTGTCTGTCTGACTTGTCAGGTGTAAAACTTGCATGTGATGTTGATCAGGTTTTATAAAAATATTAGCCGGGTCATGCAAAAATGGGTNTGTCATCATTTTAAAACATTTTCCAGCGCCAGTGCTCTTTTGAACACGACCCTTGTGAAGGAACACCTGGCGCGGTTCATTGAACAAAAAGAGACGCTGCTTCTCCAGAAGTCGGCAAAGGAAGACATCTCCCTCAACTCACCACACGCCCCGAGCACTACTAGACAAAAATCTGAACGCAAAATGTAAGATATAACAAAGGAAACAGGTTCATCTGATTTTGTAAATGTTATATACATACATATTTCATACATATCACATATAAGTGGTAGTGATTTCTTTAATATGGACTGTCTGTCTGACTTGTCAGGTGTTAAACTTGCGTGTGATGTTGATCAGGTTTTATAAAAATATTACCCGGGTCATGCAAAAATGGGTCTTATGCCCTATAAAGCCATTTGTGCAGTCTGGTAAGGATCTACCCTGTCCTCTAATTAGACAACCAAACCTTGCATGACTATGCCATACAGGTTAGCTCCTTACCGGACTGTGGGAATACCTAGGCTGGTCTGGAGCAGCACTGGCTGCACATGGCATAAGACCAATTTTCGCATGACTCATATCGCAGTAGTACATGTATTTAACTTAACTCTTGAGTGTTTTCACCGGAAAATAACATTTTTCTTTTTTTATTCCCTCATGCAGTTGAATAACCTTTATTTGTAAATGATTGTAATAGAAGAAGTTTGGGCCGCTATGATTTTTGGCAGATTTATAGCCATGTGTGTGTATTTCCTCTATATAATATATAGTGGCTGAAGCTTGTGTTTTCAACTTCTCTTTAACTAATGGGTGGATCTTGCTCAAACTTTTACAGTTTAATAAAATTTATTGTGTTTGCGATTCTATAGAAAGGAATTTAGACTGAAACGTTTTTTGGTAGAATAATGGCTCTTTGTCTGATTTTCCATTATGGAATATATAATCCCAAACCTGAGTGCTTTCAAATCCTCTTTAAATATTGGGTGGATATTTCTCAAAATTTCACTGTAGAATGACCTTAATGTGTAGATGATTGTGAAGGAAGTATTTTTAGCTTATATAAGTTTTGACAGACTAATGGCCTTGCGTCTTTTTTCCACTATAGAATGTATAGTCCCAAAAAAATTTAACTCCACTTGAACTACTAGTTGAATCACACTTTCACCGTTGTATAACTTTAATTTGAAGATGATCGTAAAGAAAGGAATAGTGACTGCAACCAGTTTATGCTGAATTATGGCGCTTTCTTTTTTCTGTCTACTGTAGAATAGATAGTGTATTTGTCTGTGTCCAAACATGTTTTGTTGGGGCAATAGTGTTTTGGGACACATTTTTTGTTGTTTTCTTTATTTTGATTCTGAACCACTTAAGCGGAAAATAATGTCTCAATAAGCGTCTCATCCACAGAGTTGTCCCCTTATTTGTTGCAATGTTGAAAACCCCCAACTTTGCTCATAAAACCAGTTTCCATGTTCCACTTTGCAGAGGTCTCAAGTCTGAGAATTCTAGTCCAGCATTTTTGAAAAACAAGTTGAAGATCTCTACGCCGATGCTGAAGAGCCCCGTACAGCAAGATAAGAGCCCCGGCCTGGCACGAGAAAGGTCCCCACATGGCCAAGACAGTGGAGTAGGAGTCAGTGTGGAGTCTGGTGAGCTTGTGTTCTACATGTCATGGACCTGTTTCACAGATTTTGCTGTGAGAAATATAGGATCTTACATTAGTTGCCATTTCATTACATATTTGATCATTAAAATATCAAAAGGTCAGACATTTTGTTAGTAAGCAAGTGTCTGGCTTATAGCTTTTATTTGGAAAATGTATTTTCATTAGGTGTACAAAAAAGTTGTTTGTTTCCACTAACCTGACTTACCATAATTTGTTGTGCATACCCGTAAACTTTTTTACATTTAAGATGGAGCTTTCTATATTTTTTGCTATATTTTTTATCATATTTTCTAAATTAATTTTTACATTAAAAAAAAGAGATGTCTGTCATAGAATATTCTTATAAAAGTGGGAAAAAAACTTTTATATAGCAAACAAAAAGTTTTTTTAGCCGATCTACATACCTTTTTTTAAAGATGTTAGTGGAAAAAACCACTTGTTTAGGTCTGATTGGTGCTCTAGCAAACAACTTAAAGGCGCAAAATACATTTGCATAATTGTTGGAAACGGTATTCCAACAGGTGTTAATTACTGAAGTTAAAACAAAATGAAAAGTGGCTGTTACATTATAGTGGCACAATCAAAACATTTGCCACAGGGTCAAAGCTTAACTTTATCAGAAAACCACATAAAAGACAGTATTGTTGTTACAGATGGTGTAAGAGGCAGGAGGCTTGAAGTGCCGAAAGTAGATGCCGACACATCATCCGACTATTCTGATGACTTTGATGAGTCCTCACATTCAGAGGGGGATGATGGTAAAATCTTGCTTTAAGCTGATTTTAAGCTAATATATGAGCCAGGCTCTGGGAAACTTGGCTTAATGCATAGCAGTCATAACCAGCTAATCAGGGATGACACTTTCCACCTAGACTGGATTTTCGTTTAATAGAGACTTTATTTAAACACAAATGTTCATACAAGCAGAAAGTGTCATCCCAGATTAACCCTTTGCATGCTGGGAAATTTGTCCTCTGCAAAGATGTTGTCTGCTAAATTTCTAAAATTAGCATTTTCTTTGATTTTTTTTCAAGGAATACTATCAAAATAGCAAACAGTTTGGATCCTGATGAGACGCCACGTTCTGTGGCGTCTCATCTGGATCCAAATTGTTTGCAAAGGCCTTCAAAATCCGGTTCCAGCGCTCAAAGGGTTAACATTTTAATCTGTGATAACACTTAACGAAAATGTATTAAGCTCGGTTCTCCTAGATGATCGGGGCTCATATTTATGAAGAAATAAATTTTCCTTTGAAAGGAATTGTTAAGCATTGATTCTGAGAAAGTATAAATATGTGTCGTGTTCTGAGAAAACCGGGCAAAATGCTTGTGTGTAAAGTGTCATCCCAGATTAGCCTGTGCAGTACGCACAGGCTAATCAGGGAGGACACTTTCCGCCTAAACTGGATTTTCGCTAAGAAGAGACATCATTTAAACGAAAAAGTCCATAAAAGCGGAAATTGTCGTCCCTGATTAGCCTGTGCGGACTGCACAGGCTAATCTGGGATGACAATTTACGCACAAGCAGCATGCCCAGTTTTCTCAGAACACGACACATATGTTTGCAACATGTGACACATTTTGAACACATCCATATATTTGTTGCATCGTGAATCAACTAATGAAAATAAAAACACACATAATAATATGTTTGGGAACTTTGAGAGTAAACTGGTGGGGATAGTTCGCAGGGATGTGAATATGCACAGTTTCATTGGTTCCATGCAAATATGGAAAAGGTAAGGTAAAGTGATATGTATATATAGAGTGTTGTCTGCAGATATAGAGGAGGTGTTAGAAGGAGGAGACAGGAACAATGATGTGTATGTACATCGTATCATTGGTTGCCATCAGATATAGAGCATAAGATAGAAGGAGGAGACAGTAAGACTGATGTGTTTATTCAGAGTGTTCATGTTTACCTTCAGATATAGAGGGAATACACCGTGAGAATGATGTGTTTATATACTACGGGTGGCAATGAATAGCAAAATTGATTTTTGAATATTTGGTCATCAAAGTATTTGTATAGAGAGAGGAAACATGGAGAGTGACTTTTATATACAGAGTTTTATTGGTTACCTGCATANCCAGAACTCGCTGATAATATGCACATCTCCTCTTGGTAGTGAAGCTTCCCATAAAGTTTCATTGAATTCCAGTCATTAGTTGCTTAGAAATAGCCCGGACAAGAATTGCACTATATGAACAGTTAATGGAAAATTTCAAAGGACCATAACTCTGTAAAACAAAATCATCCGACCAGAACCTTCTGATAATATGCACATCTGCTCTTGGTAGTGAAGCTTCCCATAAAGTTTCATTGAATTCTGGTCATTAGTTGCTGAGAAATAGCCCAGAAAAGAAAAATTGCACTATATGTACAGTTAATGGAAAATTTCAAAGGGCCATAACTCTGTGAAAAATCATCCGACCAGAACCCGCTGATAATATGCACATCTCCTCTTGGTAGTGAAGTTTCCCATAAAGTTTCATTAAAGTCTGGTCATCAGTTGCTGAGAAATAGCCCGGACAAAAATCCGGACGCACGCACGCACGGACAGACGAAGCGGCGACTATATGCTCCCCCATATATATACATATATTGATAGTCTAACCTGTCAATAAAGACCACTCAAGGGATTTGGTCGTTGTGGTCTTTGTTTACAGGTGGTCTTTAATCGCAGGGTCAATTGAAAGGAATTGAAAGGATTGGGAGGAAATCGTTGTGGTCTTTATGGACAGGTGGTCTCTATTAAAAGGTGGTCTCTTGGACAGGTTTGACTATATGGTGTATATATATATATGGGGAGCATAATAAATATGATTTTGGATTTAAAATTCAAACTTCAAAACATTATATTAACAGGATTGCATATGGGCTTGGTTTTTAAGTAAGGTCATAAAAATATTTACTAAAATATCTCAATAATTGAATAACTAATTGAGGAAAGCAGTCAAATTGTATGTGTTTCTTTGAGGTTGTATACATGTAGGTAGTGGGGTCCATGTCATTTGGACACATTTCTAGTTAATGTTTATCTTTTTTATGCCCCCGGATCAAAAGATCGGGGGTATATTGTTTTTGGCCTGTCTGTCTGTCATTCTGTCTGGCATTCTGTCCCAAAAGTTTAACCTTGGTCATAACTTTTGCAATATTGAAGATAGCAACTTGATATTTGGCATGCATGTGTATCTCATGGAGCTGCACATTTTGAGTGGTGAAAGGTCAAGGTAATCCATCAAGGTCAAAGATATGGCTTCAAAGCGCAGTAGGGGGCATTGTGTGTCTGACAAACACAGCTCTTGTTTTATATTTGGTTATGAGTTTAAACAGAATTTCTTGTTTATATTTCAGAAAACATTGTTAAGTATTAATTTATGATAGAGTATGTTACAATTACATGGTTTAGGTTGCACACGTTTGTAATTTTTATGGCTGTCAAAAGTATGTTTAAAATTTGGTAGCTCAACTGTTATTGCACAATATGCTTGCTGTATCTTTCTACAGTACTTGCACATGATGCAGTTTGAAAACATGTTCCCATAAGAATACCAGCTCATGCAATAAGTACAGGCAAAGCAGAATAGTATTGGATAATTAAAGTCATGAATCATAAAAAATAATAAACTTCAGATTTCCAGAACTACATTTGTAGAGTAGGGGCCTTCTTAAATATCTAACCTAGCATTGTCATTTAAGAGAAGTGTTTGATAGACCTTATGAAAATATTGATATTTCATGTGTACCTATTGAGACACTGTGCACATATTGGGGAATGGCTTACAATCTCTAAAATGGTGTTTGGATCTTTCATTTGCACTTCGTTATTAAAAAGGTTATTTATTATGGCTTCTTTGTGTCTTTCTGGGGTTTTCCTGGCTTCACCTTAAGTGTTTAGTGGTGTAATGTGCAGTGCATTCCTAAAAATAAACTGTCGAATGAAACAAATGTGGGGACAGTGGCCTAGTGGTAGGATGCTGGTCTAGGGATCGGAAGGTCTCTGGTTCGAATCCTGCTCAGGGCACTGGATTTTTCTGAGCAAAAAATTAATCCCACGCTTGCTACTCTCCACCCAGGTTTATAAATGGGTAACTATGAGGGAAATAAGCCAATGTGTCATGGCTACATACTGCTCCGAGTGTTAACGGACGACTTAAATCCCAGTGATCATGGTTAATGTGAAATTGGCAGAAGATGCATACGTCATCATAGCAGACTATAAACCGGACCTTTAACCTTTTAACTTTAACCAGGTTTTCAATAAAGTTCAAAATCCGCCATGGGACGGGGCAGTTATCCTTATATGGCTATTGTGAAACCTTGTTAACGCTCTAATGGCCACATTTATTGCCAATCCTTATGAAACTTGGTCAGAACATTTGTACCAATGCAATCTAGGCTGAGGTTGAAACTGGTTGATGTGAGTTAACTTGGGCAAATTTAAAAAGCATCTTTATACCTTAGAAGTCACTTTTTGGGGAAATCTTCATGAACCTGGGTCAGAACATTTGTTTTGATGACATCTCAGCCTTTATTATCTCAGCTGAGTTCAAAAATAACAAATTCAACTTGTAAAGGACTTATGATTTGTGCACCTTTTATTTTGGAACTGCAAAGGAAATATCGGTTTTCAAGTTATCTAAAAACAATGAACTGTGTTTCACTCAAAATCATGTTTTATATGAATATTTTGAGGCATATAAATAGTTATATATTTAGATGTATAACATGTTCAAAAATTTATTTTAAATCATTATTTTTCACAAATAACAAGAAGTGTTTATATTTAAATTAAGTTACTGAGTAAAATTATCCAGACAATGTTAATAGTTGTTATTATTAATTTTTCAGTCCCCGTGTAATGATGCAGGCAGGGGGAGACAACACTGAGATCTGCCATCTGAATATTGACGACCTTGACTGCAGATGAGCTAACTGTTAGTCTCCATTATTTTAACTGATTCAGTACGCAAGAGTGATGTTGGTTAGAGCGATGTTGGTTTGTTGCAGCTGTTGTTATTATACATGTCATTCACATACCAAACATCAAGGCCTCTACCTGTGTGTTTCATCTTTTCAAACAAATGTTAGTTGATTAAATTTGTTAATAATATAATAAATATTTTTATGTGCACATTTTATGCGGAACTAAATAACAATTTACTGCATGTATGCCTGTGTTTTGAACTCACCTGAGCACAAACTGTTCATGGTGAGCTTTTGTGATCACCTTCTGTTTGTAGTATGTTGTATGTTTTGTGTCCTGCATCGTCAACGTTTAACTTGTTAACACTCTAGAGGCCACATTATTTGCCCAATTTTTATCAAAATTGTTAGAACGTTTGTCATAATGTCATCTCGTCTGAGTTTGTAGGGTCAAAAACAAGGTCACAGGGTCAAAAAAAAAGAAAAAACTTAGAAAACACGCAAGAAGTTATAGTTTTGTCCAATCTTCATGAAACTTGCTAACAACATTCGTTATTGGATATCTCTGCCGAGTTGGAAAATGGTTCTTGTCCGTTGAAAAACATGGCGACTGGCAGTGGGGCAGTTTTCCTTATATGGCTCTGGTACATTCTTGTTAAACACTTAAGAACTAAAATTTTTTGTCTAATCTTCATGAAACTTACCGGAAACCTTTGTTGTTATTATATCTTGGCTGAGTTCTTAATTGTTTACTGTCAGTTTAAAAACATGGCCTAGTGAAACCATGTGAACACTCTTGAAGTCACATTTTGTTTTCAATCTTCATTAAATGTGCTAAGACTGTTTTTCCTTATTATATCTCAGCTTTGTTTAAAAAAAAATCTGGAAAAAAGCAAGGTTAGAAGCCACATTTATAATACAAACAGCACAAAAAGTGCTTTGAAGAGTTTATTTCCTTTAGATCTCAGGTGAGCAACCTATGACCTTTGTCCTCTTGTTTAGAAAATCACATATTAATGCTATTTACAATAACTTAGTAACAATATGCCTTTTTTTATATGTTAAATGTTGTACATTCCAAATTATTTAATATCTGTATAATAAGGGAGCTTAAATTGTTTGCAGCTTCACAAGTTCTTAACTGTGCATTTCACTTCATATAACTACAGAAAATAAACAGATACTAAATGTAAGAAGTGTAATCGAGAAACATATCAAAATGACTTTTACAACAGATATAATCCGTGCTTTAATCAACAGATATATGGCATCTTTGTTTGCTCTCCAATGTGTCTTATTTTGAATGTCATTTCATAATTGTATTATTCATATCCATTTTTTGTTCCATATGAATTTGTATAGCAAAGATATAAATCTTTAACCATGAGATGCTTAGTTGCATGAACAAATGAGGCAGACTTATTTTATTGCTTTAAAGAACATGTTTAAGTACTTTACTTTTGTATAGGGATGATTTTGTTCTATCCGTCCATTATGTAACTGTTGTTTTTACTCTGTGTGCAATTTAACTGCCTGAACAGTTCATGTGTTTTATCTTTGTTTTTGTTTACATGTTTTTTTTCAAAAAGTATAGTGTATATTGTTTCAAATGTTTACATGCATGTTTAAAAAGGGAGCTAGGTACATTTTAAATTAAATATGACGAACAATATTGATATTGACCAAATAAATGTTATTTCCCTACACCAGATCTTAATGGGACTTATTCACAGTTTGGCGAAACGACAATCAAAAACACTGTAGAAGTCACTTTTTTACCCGCTCATCATAAATCTTACTTGGAACTTTTATTATCCCCACGCTTTTTGAAAAAAAGTGGGGATATTGTGGTTATCTCCGCCGTCCGTCCATCCGTCTGTCCGTCCGTCCTGGCCACTATCTCCTCCTACACTATTAGCACTAGAACCTTGAAACTTACACACATGGTAGCTATGAGCATATGTGTGACCCTGCACTATTTGGAATTTTGATCTGACCCCTGGGTCAAAAGTTATGGGGGTTGGGGTGGGGCCGGGTCAGAGATTTTCACTCATTTTTTAGGTTATTTTACATTAACTTCTTCATTTCTACACCGATTCACTTCAAATTGATACTGGACCTCTCTTATGACAATACAGTCAATCGCAACCATGCATGGCCCCATTCCCAACCCTGGGGCGCCCCGCCCACATAGGCCACACACACCCAAAATTGCCTTTTACTATAATTTCTTCATTTCTACACCGATTTACTTCAAATTGATACTGAACTTCTCTTATGACAATACGGTCAATCTCAACTATGCATGGCCCCATAACCAACCCTGGGGCGCCCTGCCCACCTAGGTCACACCCACCCAAAATTGCCTTTACTATAACTTCTTCATTTCTAC
>VMBQ01013377.1:6069-18077 GCA_007657795.1 Dreissena rostriformis | reverse complement strand
TATGGGGGGCATGCATGTTTTACAAACAGCCCTTGTTTTCTATAAGGAACATACCTTTTGGAATATATACTGAACAGATGATTGACTTGTTAATACTTGGTAAATGAAAACAGCACAATTTGTCACTTACAGTGTTAAAGTTAAGCATATGAAGTTTTTTTACGTTTTTTAGTCTGGCTTAATCCCTACTTTCTCAATTTATTTTCATTATAATTTTCTTTCAAATTCAAATTTTGTGGCTAGTATAGTTAATTTGCAAAGGCTTATAGCTTTTTCTGCATGTATTGTATAATTAAAAACATACCATTTTCTGGTATTGACATGGTGTGGAAAACCTTAAAAAACCTTGAATTTCATGAAGAATACCCGTATTAAATTTTTTAGAGTCTTCGTGGAATCTTCGTGAACGATAAGAAAATCCAGCCAAGGAAGCCACATGATCTAAAAGATGGCGATATAATCAAGCTACCAGAGAAAAGTTGCAGCCTCGAGGAAGCCCCAGAGGTCGTTTATCAGTACCACTCAGCGCTAAAGGTGAAGCGAGCTCGAAAGGCTGAAGACACCACAGACGGTCCCATGGAAAAGCGACCACGTACACAGTGTAACCATTCCCTATGTAAAAAGGTATATATTTAATGGGACCTCAAAATTCCCAATTAAGGGTTAAATTTTTTTTTTTTTTTTATCCCAACATTTAGTTCATCTCCCATCCAGCTCTATAAGTTGAACCTTAGTAAATATAACACTGGAAACACTTTCATTCTAAATTTTTAAGCATTTGTTAGAAAAACAACAGCAACACTTATTTCCCAATTTTGGTCAAAACGCCGCGATTTTTCCCAATCCAAAGGGACCCGGCCCCATTCCCAAAATGGTGGGGGAAAAAACTGAAACAGGGGAGATTGAACAACTAGTTTGTTTTAATAAGTTACTTGTTTAAGCAAACAGGTGGTTTCCAGTAAATAACTTCAGTTTGCAAATTCACTTATCCTGATGAAACTTTGTATGTACCAAGCTTTCATGGAGATCTATCTTGGGACTGTATTTGGGAAGTGTTTGGTCAAGGTCACTTTTTTCTAAAACTCAATAACTTTAGTTTGGATGGAGATATAGAATGGACATTTTGTGTATAGAGAGCTTACATGAAGACTCAGCTTGGAATTTTATTTGGAGACAGTTTGGTCGTGGTCACTATTAATAAAAATACAAAAACAGCAAACAAGAGGTTTACAGTCTAGAAATTTAGTGTTAATTGACCAATTGTGATGAAACTTACAATTTAGCAATCTTGCATGGAGGCCTAGATCGGGATTGAATTGTGTGTGTCAGGTAAAAGTCAAGGTCACTGTTACTTGAAATAGAAAAATGACTAACTCCTAATTACTTAAGTTTGAGTGGAGATGTTACTGAAATTTTGTTTATATGTAGATACAACAAGCTTGGGATTGTATTAGGGGCCATTACGGTCAAGGTCACTGTAGCTTAAAATTGAAAAATAATTTCCTGTACGTAATTAAGTTGAGTTTGGATGGAGTTATTGCTCTGAAACATTGTACATTGGTTGCATGTATGCAGATCTTTCATGGGAGTTCATTTATGGTGAGTGGGGTTAAGTTCAAGGTCACTGTTACGTAAAAGGAGAAAATCGGTTTTCTTTAAATAGCTTCAGTTTTCATGTGGTATAGTCTGAAATTTTATATATTAATAGCTTACATGCCTACCTAGCCTGGAATTGCATTTGGGACCAGTTGTATCAAGGTCAAGGTTACTGTTACTAAGAAAATGAAAAACTGTTTACTTCTCAATAACTTGAGTTTGGAGGGACGTATACCGCAGAAATTGTGTATGGCTGTAGTTTACAGACATATCTCGCTTTGAGTGCACAATTATATAAATTAATATCCTAAATGTTCAAAACCTGGTTTCTTTTTGTGTCCATATTTTGTGTATTTTGTAAAAAATAAAATAAAAAAGTCCCCAAAAACCTGTCATCAAGCCAGAGTTAAATGATCAAACATTATTAAGTTTACTTCAGCTAAGGTACATTGAGTTTTCATTTACTGTTGTTCTCCATTCATTTACAGCATAGCATGAAATTAATATGAGCATGCTTTGTGAAAAGGGGGTTTAATGCATGTGCTTAAAGTGTCGTCCCAGATTAGCCTGTGCAGTCCGCACAGGCTTTTCACCTAAACTGGAATTTCATCAAGAACAGTCTCCCTTTAAACGAAAAAAAAAATGCTGAAAGTGTGGTCCCTGATTAGCCTGTGCGTACTGCACAGGCTAATCTGGGACGGCACTTTATGCACATGCATTAAACCCCCTTTTCACAGAGGGAGGCTCATATTTAACATCCTGTCTCATTATCACAGGACAAAAAGGATGCTGCAGCCAGCATGGCTGAGATGATAGAGAAACTGAAGAAAAAGAAGAAGAAACTTCAGGTTTGATTGTAGCGAAATAAGGTCCGAAATTATTGTGGTTTGTTTTTTGGTGACTCTGCAAAGGTACTATTGAATGTACTAGATGTTATTTTCAGTCGAAAACTGTTATAAATTGAAATATTATCTACTCTTAAGGCAATTTAAATAAATATTTAATATTTGGACAAGGACTGTCTGTAAATGAAAAGAAATGAAGTAAATCATTTGAGAAAGATTTCTTTAAAGAATCAATTCATAAACAAGTTAAAATCTGTATATATTTTTATGCCCCCCTTTGAAGAAGAGGGGGTATATTGCTTTGCTCATGTCGGTCTGTCGGTCGGTCTGTCCACCAGATGGTTTCCGGATGATAACTCAAGAACGCTTAGGCCTAGGATCATGAAACTTCATAGAAACATTGATCATTACTCGCAGATGACACCTATTGATTTTGAGGTCACTAAGTCAAAGGTCACAGGTCAAGGTCACAGTTACTGGAAATAGGAAAATGGTTTCCGGATGATAACTCAAGAATGCATATGCCTGGGATCATGAAATTTCATAGGGACATTGGTCATGACCGGCAGATGACCCCTATTGATTTTCAGGNCCACCACCACCACCACCACCACCACCACCACCACCACCACCACCACCACCACCACCACCACCACCACCACCACCACCACCACCACCACCACCACCACCACCACCACCACCACCACCACCACCACCACCACCACCACCACCACCACCACCACCACCACCACCACCACCACCACCACCACCACCACCACCACCACCACCACCACCACCACCACCACCACCACCACCACCACCACCACCACCACCACCACCACCACCACCACCACCACCACCACCACCACCACCACCACCACCACCACCACCACCACCACCACCACCACCACCACCACCACCACCACCACCACCACCACCACCACCACCACCACCACCACCACCACCACCACCACCACCACCACCACCACCACCACCACCACCACCACCACCACCACCACCACCACCACCACCACCACCACCACCACCACCACCACCACCACCACCACCACCACCACCACCACCACCACCACCACCACCACCACCACCACCACCACCACCACCACCACCACCACCACCACCACCACCACCACCACCACCACCACCACCACCACCACCACCACCACCACCACCACCACCACCACCACCACCACCACCACCACCACCACCACCACCACCACCACCACCACCACCACCACCACCACCACCACCACCACCACCACCACCACCACCACCACCACCACCACCACCACCACCACCACCACCACCACCACCACCACCACCACCACCACCACCACCACCACCACCACCACCACCACCACCACCACCACCACCACCACCACCACCACCACCACCACCACCACCACCACCACCACCACCACCACCACCACCACCACCACCACCACCACCACCACCACCACCACCACCACCACCACCACCACCACCACCACCACCACCACCACCACCACCACCACCACCACCACCACCACCACCACCACCACCACCACCACCACCACCACCACCACCACCACCACCACCACCACCACCACCACCACCACCACCACCACCACCACCACCACCACCACCACCACCACCACCACCACCACCACCACCACCACCACCACCACCACCACCACCACCACCACCACCACCACCACCACCACCACCACCACCACCACCACCACCACCACCACCACCACCACCACCACCACCACCACCACCACCACCACCACCACCACCACCACCACCACCACCACCACCACCACCACCACCACCACCACCACCACCACCACCACCACCACCACCACCACCACCACCACCACCACCACCACCACCACCACCACCACCACCACCACCACCACCACCACCACCACCACCACCACCACCACCACCACCACCACCACCACCACCACCACCACCACCACCACCACCACCACCACCACCACCACCACCACCACCACCACCACCACCACCACCACCACCACCACCACCACCACCACCACCACCACCACCACCACCACCACCACCACCACCACCACCACCACCACCACCACCACCACCACCACCACCACCACCACCACCACCACCACCACCACCACCACCACCACCACCACCACCACCACCACCACCACCACCACCACCACCACCACCACCACCACCACCACCACCACCACCACCACCACCACCACCACCACCACCACCACCACCACCACCACCACCACCACCACCACCACCACCACCACCACCACCACCACCACCACCACCACCACCACCACCACCACCACCACCACCACCACCACCACCACCACCACCACCACCACCACCACCACCACCACCACCACCACCACCACCACCACCACCACCACCACCACCACCACCACCACCACCACCACCACCACCACCACCACCACCACCACCACCACCACCACCACCACCACCACCACCACCACCACCACCACCACCACCACCACCACCACCACCACCACCACCACCACCACCACCACCACCACCACCACCACCACCACCACCACCACCACCACCACCACCACCACCACCACCACCACCACCACCACCACCACCACCACCACCACCACCACCACCACCACCACCACCACCACCACCACCACCACCACCACCACCACCACCACCACCACCACCACCACCACCACCACCACCACCACCACCACCACCACCACCACCACCACCACCACCACCACCACCACCACCACCACCACCACCACCACCACCACCACCACCACCACCACCACCACCACCACCACCACCACCACCACCACCACCACCACCACCACCACCACCACCACCACCACCACCACCACCACCACCACCACCACCACCACCACCACCACCACCACCACCACCACCACCACCACCACCACCACCACCACCACCACCACCACCACCACCACCACCACCACCACCACCACCACCACCACCACCACCACCACCACCACCACCACCACCACCACCACCACCACCACCACCACCACCACCACCACCACCACCACCACCACCACCACCACCACCACCACCACCACCACCACCACCACCACCACCACCACCACCACCACCACCACCACCACCACCACCACCACCACCACCACCACCACCACCACCACCACCACCACCACCACCACCACCACCACCACCACCACCACCACCACCACCACCACCACCACCACCACCACCACCACCACCACCACCACCACCACCACCACCACCACCACCACCACCACCACCACCACCACCACCACCACCACCACCACCACCACCACCACCACCACCACCACCACCACCACCACCACCACCACCACCACCACCACCACCACCACCACCACCACCACCACCACCACCACCACCACCACCACCACCACCACCACCACCACCACCACCACCACCACCACCACCACCACCACCACCACCACCACCACCACCACCACCACCACCACCACCACCACCACCACCACCACCACCACCACCACCACCACCACCACCACCACCACCACCACCACCACCACCACCACCACCACCACCACCACCACCACCACCACCACCACCACCACCAACGTTCAGTGACAAAAAACGTATTCACACAATGGCTGCCACTACAACTCACAGCCCATATAGGGGGCATGCATGTTTTACAAACAGCCCTTGTCTTTTGATGTGTTCTGTCTGCTAGATGATAAACTGTTGTGACTTATATTTAAACTAATCCCTATAGAAAAATAACAGGAACTGTAGATGAAAATAAGCTGTAGTTATAAATAAAAATATTTATTTTGTTATTTGACCTGCTACTGGTATTTTTTATCAAATTAATGTTTTGGTAATTGATAATTCATTGTTTGCATTGTTTTGTCTCTCATTGGACCGTGGTCTAGTATGGGACCGTGGTCTAGTGGTAGAATGCTGGTCTAGGAATCATAAGGTCCCCGGTTCAAATCATTCTCAGACCACAACATTTTCCTGAGCAAAAAATTAATCCCACACTTGCTCCTCTCCACCAAGGAGTATAAATGGGTACCTGTGAGGGAAATAAGCCAATGTGCTGTGGCTGCATAGTGCGCCCAATGTAAATGGACGACTTATATCCCAGTGATCAGGGGGTAAATGTCAAAGCTGATTGAAGATGAGTCTAGTTTCATAATCAGACTATAAACACATGCATTCATTTCAAGATTGCCAAGCAGTGGCACGACTACGACCGCAGTACCTACAGCTTTGTGAAACAGCTGAAAGACGGGCACCATGTGACCTTCACCCATCAACAAGACTTCGATCAGAACGGGCTTATCTACTGGATAGGAACAAATGGGAAGTGAGTGATGTAGTTTAAAGAAATTAATTATGGGCTGTTTGTGTTAAACTCAGGTGTGCTTTTTAAAGAGGTTATTATATCTTTTTTTGTGCAATTGTTATTTGTAAATATCATTTGTTGAAATTTATGCAGATCTTATATTTGTAGTATAATTGTACAACTAATATCCATCATATGAGTCACACTCTGGGAAAACCGGGCATAGTGCATGTGCACAAAGTGTTTTACCATATTAGCCTGTGCAGTCTTCACAGGCTTATCAGGGACAACACTTTACGGTTTAATGGTATTTTTCGTTTCAAGGAAGTCTCTTTAATACCGAAAATCCAGTTTAGCCGGAAAAGGTCATCCCTTTTAAGCCTGTGCAGACTGCACTGGCTAATCTGGGACGACACTTTAAGCTTATGCATTAAGGCCTGTTTTCCCTAAGTGAGACTCATATATCATGTTGCAAAGGAATAATTTATTATAGAAAGAATTCATGTATGTCTCAAGAAAGATTTCATGTACGTCTCAAGAAAGATTTCATGTATGTCTCAAGAAAGATTTCATGTATGTCTCAAGAAAGATTTCATGTACGTCTCAAGAAAGATTTCAAGTATGTCTCAAGAAAGATTTCAAGTATGTCTCAAGAAAGATTTCATGTTTGTCTCAAGAAAGATTTCATGTATGTCTCAAGAAAGATTTCATGTATGTCTCGAGAAAGATTTTTCTTATGTCTCAAGAAAGATTTCACGTATGTCTCAAGACAGGTTTCACATATGTCTCATGAAAGATTTCACGTATGTCTTTTGAAAGATTTCACGTTTGTTTCAAGGTCCAACCAGGAGTGGATCAACCCAGCCCAGTACAACTTGGTGGTGGTGACATCGTCAGACGGGCGCAGTCTGCCGTACGGGAAACTGGAGGATATTCTGAGCAGAGACAGCTCGGCCTTGAATTGCCATACTAATGATGACAAGTACGTGCTTTACTTAAAATTAAGAAATAATTTAATTGATACCATTAAAAGACAATTATTGATAATCTTGAGCCATAGTTAACCAAAATGTTTATTTAAATTAATATTATTAATAGTGATACAGTTTATTGTTGATAACAATTCTTGGGTTATTCTAGAGAAAAAAGTATTAGGTTAAACAAGTGACATGAAAACAATAGGAAATTCCTTCCTACTGTACATAATTAAGGTATCCATATTCATGAATACAAGAAGGAAGTTTAAGTGAATATTGTGTATGTTTGTGATTGCAGGAAAGCCTGGTTTGCTATTGACCTTGGTGTATGGATCATTCCCACGTTGTACACATTGAGGCATGCAAGAGGATATGGAAGGTGAGTGAACTAGAAGAAGACATTTGTGACATTGCAATTTATATCTGTGAACATGCGGTCTTAGATAATGATAATTTTCGTTATTGAAAAAAAAATCTGGAAGTTTGGTTCTTTGACAAGCACCCATGTTCAATTTGACTTTCCATAAAAAATCAATATTAATTTAACATTCCATACTTAAAATAACTGTTGAATATTAACCCATGCAGAGGGTATATAAAACAAGTACCTGTACAAATCCAAAACATTGTAAATGGTGAGAAATCTGTATTTTGGGGCGGGGGGATTTGTGTGCGCCATTAGCTAGATATTAAACATATGGATATAAAGCAGTGTGTGGCTGTCCAAGTGGGTCTACATATGAAGTATGTTAGGAATGCTTATTGCTATATATTGGAAAGCATTAGAAACCCCCAATACCTTTGCATCAAAACAACTTTATAAATATTGCTCAGCTGGTAGAGATCATCATTTTATATCTATTTCAGGTCAGCCCTTCGTAACTGGCAGTTCCAGGTGTCCAAGGATGGTCAGACATGGGTGACCTTGTTTGATCACAAACATGACAACGGCCTTAATAAACGTGGGTAGGTACAAGTAGGTGGATGTCACATAATGTAGTGGTGTTGTTGTGCTAGCTTTGCCTTCCAGGAAAAAAGGCATTCAAGGCTATGTCCATAAATCTCGGTTGGGAAAACTTTTCTAGGTTTCTTAAAATCATAAAATTGGTCCAGCCTTTTGCTGTTTTTTTATATACTTTATTTTCTTTAAATTGTTTTATTGTTATTAAGTCTCTACAGAGGAGATGTTTCTTATTGAATCATATGTTGACAAATATTGATTTTCACACACTTAATTTTGTTTTAAAATCTAAACAACAATTTGCAAGTTAACTAAGTTGATTGTGCACCATATTTCCAATTTTTGAATGCTTCCATTCAGCTTGACTGTACTTCATACAGTATACAGTATATAAATTTTTTTCCTGACCTCTAGGTCCACTGCATCTTGGCCCCTGGAGGCCCCTAAAGACGAGGGGCAGGGCTGGAGACACATACGTATACAGCAGATGGGCAAGAACGCCAGCAACCAGACCCACTACCTCTCCCTGTCGGGCTTTGAGATTTACGGGAAAGTCACTGGCGTCTGTGATGACTTGGGTAAGTTGCTTTAATTTAAGAACAAACTTATAACACCCTTATTGAATATGGGATGGTATACTGCTTTATCTCTGTACGGTCTTTTTGTCTGCAGATAATATTTGTTCCCCCTTTTTGGGTCAGCTATTCACCTAATAGTCTGAGCTTTTCTCGCCCAAGTTTTGATGTTGGACTCTGTGTAATGCTCTGGTTAAGGTAAATGTACAACATCTCCATATTCACTGTTCCTACTACGGTTATTCAATTGCAACTTCACGCATGTGTTTGAGGTCATTGGGGTCACTGACCTAGTTCCATATGTCTGACCTGCAGTTAAGCAGAATTATTCCCCTTATTGTACTTCAATAATTAAGGTTAAGGTTTGCCTGCAATAATTTTATATCTCATAAGTTTGGTCTTTGTCTGAAAACATTTTTTTCATCCATTTAAAATCTTAAAAAATTAGTGGCTCAGTGAAAGTCAATATTTATGTTAAAACTTAGCACACAGAGATCAACACTGAATACACCTACATGTATTGTAAAACAATGCTAAACCTTTTTCCGCTCAGAAGCATAGTGAAAATGGCTATACGCAACCAGCATAAAATCAGAACAGCCTGCGAGGAACTCGCAGTCTGTTCAGATTTTATGCTGTTTGCTGCTCATCAATATCTAAGGGTTGGAAATGAAGCCTTTAAAACTTGAATCTAGTAAGAAAGGTATTAAATATAAGTTGTTTTTCTAACTGACACAAATGTGTCAAAGTGCGTATCTGACTGGTAAATATATATGAGCCTCCCTCTGTGAAAAGGGACGACACTTTCCGCTTTTATTGTATTTTTCGTTTTAAGAAAGACTCTATGACGAAAATCGAGTTTAGGCGGAAAGTGCCGTCCCTGATTAGCCTGGGTGGTCTACACTTACTAACATGGGACGACACTTTACTAATATGCATAAAGCACAGTTTTCTCAGAGCACAACTCAAATCTGCACTGACTGCACCTACATGTTTTGTGAAACAATGCTTGATATTCTGTCAACAGGCAAAGCTGCCAAGGAGGCAGAGGCCATGCTGCGTAGACAGCGACGCCACATCCGTTACCACGTGGTGAAGCAGATGTCACCGGGGGCCAGAGTGGTGCGAGGGATGGACTGGAAGTGGAGGGACCAGGACGGCACACCAGCAGGGGAGGGAACTGTGTCCAGAGAACTCCATAATGGTAGGTGGTGCTTCCATCTTATCACACATTTTTTAGCTGTTTTCATAACTTAAATGTGAATTTTTCTGAAATTACAAGTCCCGGAGCTTTGATATTTGGTACGGAACATCAGACATATGTCCTGTACATATCTTTTTTTGAAACAAAAAGGGCAAGAGGTGTTATATTTTGCATTTAACATCATATAGTGTTCTTCTACTAAGATTTCTCAAATCATGCCTATGGGGTCGAAATAGGCCCTGCATTGTGGTGTGGGGTCGAAAAGTTTAACATTGAATTTATATTTGGTATGTGACATTATTTGTTATCCTCTACAAAGATTTTTCAAATCAATCCCCTTGGTTTGAAAATCGCCACGTCCCATTACACAGGTGAGCAATCTAGGGCCATTTTTCCTGCTTGAATATGTATGTTTTCCATGTTTTATTGCTTTCTTATGTTTGTTACAAAACTACAAATAGTTAACATCAAGCTGTGTGTTTTAAATGTGTATCTCTTTGTCAGGTTGGATTGATGTCACCTGGGATATGGGAGGATCCTACTCGTATCGTATGGGTGCAGAGGGCAAGTATGATTTGCAGTTGGCCCCCTCTCATGACCCCGAACGTTTGAAGCCCCTGTCCAAGACAGAGGCAGGGGCCACAGCGGCTGGCAAGGTCAAGGCTGGGACAACACCAGGGGACAAGGCAAAGGTATGATTTATCAAAATAGACATGGAAGGTGTGATGATAACCCTTGGAATTTTGAACTTGTAACTGATTTGGTGAGAGATTATTTTGTTATAACTGTTTATGAATAGAGAAAGTTATATTAAAAGGTTATCAATTAGAAAGAATATAGTTGTAATATTTATGCCCCCCTTCGAAGAAGAGGGGGTATATTGCTTTGCTCATGTCGGTCTGTCGGTGTGTCGGTCCGTCCACCAGATGGTTTCCGGATGATAACTCAAGAACGCTTAGGCCTAGGATCATGAAACTTCAAAGGAACATTGATCATGACTCTTGCAGATGACCCCTATTGATTTTGAGGTCACTAGGTCAAAGGTCACAAGTCAAGGTCACAGTTACTGGAAATGGGAAAATGGTTTCCGGATAACTTAAGAACGCTTACGCCTGGGATCATGAAATTTGATAGGGACATTGGTCATAACTGGCAGATGACCCCTATTGATTTTCAGGTCACTAGGTCAAAGGTAAAGGTCACAGTGACCTGAAGCAGTAAAATAGGTGACTGGAAATAGGAAAATGGTTTCCGGATGATAACTCAAGAACGCTTACGCCTGGGATCATGAAACTTCATAGGGACATTGGTCATGACTGGTAGATGACCCCTATTAATTTTGAGGTCACTAGGTCAAAGGTCAAGGTCACAGGTCAAGGTCACAGTGACTGGAAAAAGGAAAATGGTTTCCGGATGATAACTCAAGAACGCTTACGCCTAGGATCATGAAACTTCATAGGGACATTGCTCATGAC
>VMBQ01013375.1:5964-16838 GCA_007657795.1 Dreissena rostriformis | reverse complement strand
GCAGCTGTATAACGTTAACTCTGACATTATTTTGCAAATGGACGTTTGCGCGGAAAATACACGCTTTTCTAGTTTTTGCATTTATATGCATTTTACATATACATGTATATTAATCTTCGTTTCGAAGTGTGTATTCGGCGGGGTGTTAGATATGGAGAAGGAGAAAGAAAGGGCGTTTAACCCGCTGTTTCGCCCCTTAATATTACCGTTGGTTTAAATGATACTTAAGTGTTTATTTTCAATAAAGTAGCGTTTAATTTATTTTCAGGACAGTTACCAGTTCGTGTCAGATGGGACCCTAATACGATCCGGCTCCACTGCCGGAGAAGAACGGCGCAATGTTTACGGATTCCATTAAGATTCTTCAATTCAGCCGTTCCATGGACATATGATGATGCTGATGGTTGTGGACATGGTGGTGTTGGTGCTGGTGCTGGTGATTGTGGCAATGGTATTGGTGATAGTGGTGGTGGTGATGATGGTGGTGGTGATGTGGTTGGTGGTGGTGGTGATGGTGGTGGTGATGACGGTGGTGGTAAAAGTGATGGTGGTGCTGGTGGTGATGATGGGGTGATGATGGTGGTGATGGTGGTGGTAGTGTTGGTGATGGTGGTAGCGATGGTGGTGGAAATGGTGCTCGTGATTGAGGTTATTGAGGTGTTGGTGATGGTGTTGGTTATAGTGGAGGTGGTGGTGATGATGGTGGTGGCGGTGGTGGCGATAATAGGTTTTGTGATGGTGGTGTTGATGGTGATGGTGGTGGTGGTGGTGACGGTGGTGGTAAAAGTGATGGTGGTGGTGGTGATGATAGTGGGGCTGATGGTGGTGGTGATGGGGGTGGTGGTGATGGTAGTGTTGGTGAAGGTTGTTGTGATGATGATGGTGGTGGTGATGGTGTTGGTTTTGTTGGTGGTGGTGGTGGTTGTGATGATGGTAGTGATGGTGGTGGTGATGGTGGTGGTGATGGTTCCTTTTGATGGTTTTGGTGATGGTCGGGTGATAGTTATGGTGGTGATGGTTATAGTGGTGGTGATGGTGATGTTGGTGGTAATATTGGCGGTGAGGGTAGTGGTGGTGGTTTGATGACGGTGGTGGTTATGGTGATGCTGATGGTGGTGGTGTTAGTTATAATGATGGTGATAGTGGTGGTGATGGTGGTGGTGGTTGTGGAAATGGTGATGGTGATGGTGATGGTGGGTATGGTGGTTGTGATGATGGTGATGGTGATGATTGTTATGATTAACAGGAGATCAGCCTGCATTAGGTCGCTTCCGGGTATAAGTATTGTTTGTCGAAAAGGGTTCCTTAAAAGTACACACCCACTCGCCGTGGATATAACGCATAATATGCTAAATAGGCTGTACGTACGCACCACCCCCTCCTCTGACGCCGACCCTAATCAAAGCCCCTGTAAGAAACTAGGTCAGTCCTACAGGCAGCCGACGAGAGATCAGCGTGCATTAGGTCGCTTACAGGGGATAACTCTTATGTGTCCGAAAGGATCCCTTACAGGTGCATATCCACTCGCCGTAGATATACTCGCCGTGGATATAACGCATAATATGCTAAATAGGCTGTACGTACGCCCCACCTCCCTCCTCTTACGCCGACCCTAATCAAAACCCCTATAAGAAACTAGGTCAGCTTAACAGGCAGCCGACGGGAGATCAGCGTGCATTAGGTCGCTTACAGGGGATAACTCTTAATTGTCCGAAAGGATCCCTTACAGGTGCATATCCACTCGCCGTAGATATAGCGCATAATACGCTAAATAGTCTGTATGTACGTCCCCCAGACGCCGACCCTTATTAAAACTCTTGGCCGAAACTAGGTAAGCCCGACAGGCAACTGACGGTAGATCACCTTAAATAAGTCGCTTCCGGGGGGATAACTCTTGTTTTTGCGAAAGAGACCCTTAAAGGCACATACCCACTCGCCGTACATGTAGATAAAGTGCATCATACTCTTAATAATCTGCATACACGCCCCCTGACGCCGACCCTAAATTAAACGTTTGACCGAAACTAGGTCAGCCCGACACGCAGCCGACGGGAAATCAGCGTGCACTAGGTCTCTTCCGTGGGATACCTCTTGTGTTTTTTTTCGAAAGGGGTCTTAGAGGTGCATACCCACTCGCCGTGGATATAGCGCATAATACGCTAAATAGGTTGTATGTACATCCCCCAGACGCCGACCCTAAATAAAATCCCGGGCCGAAACTAGGTCAGCATGACAAGCAACCTACGGATCAGCGTGCACTAGGTCTCTTCCGGGGGATAACTATTGTTTGTTCGAAAGGGGGCTTTTAAGGTGCAAACCCACTCGCCGTGGATAAAGCGCATGATACGCTAAATAGGCTCTATGTACGTCCCCCTGACGCCGACCCTTATTAAAACCCCGGGCCGAAACTAGGTCCGCCCGACAGGTATACGACGGAAATTCAGCGTCCACTAGGTCGTTTCCGGGTGATAACTCTTGTTTAGACAAAAGGGGCCCATAAATGTTCATACCCACTCGCCGTGGATAAAGCGCATACTACGCTAAATAGGATGCATTCACGNCACCACCATCACCACCACCAACCCCATCTTCACAACCACCACCATCATAAGCACCGCCACCACTATCAACAACACCAATAAGAACCGCGTTTGGCGAAAACCAATCGCCGTTTTAATGCGTCACTTGCTTTAAGCCCGGTTTCCCCAGAGTGCCGTTCAAATGTGTCACATGCATTACGCCCCGTTTTCCCAGAGCCCCGCTCAAATGTGTCACATGCATTACGCCCAGTTTCCCCAGAGCACCGCTTAAATGAGTAACATGCATTAAGCCCCGCTTTCCCGGAGCCCGCTCAAATATGTCACAAGAATTAAGCCCCGTTTTCCCAGAGCGCCGCTCAAATAAGTAACATGCATTAAGCTCGCTTTCCCAGAGCGCCGCTCAAATATGTCACATGCATTTAGCCCGGTTTCAAATGCGTCACATGCATTAAGCCCGTTTTCCGAGAGCGCCGCTCAAATGTGTCACAAGAATTAAGCCCCATTTTCCCAGAGCGCCGCCTAAATATGTCACATGCATTTAGCCCGGTTTTATCAGAGCGCCGCTTAAATCTGTCACATGTATAAAGACCGTTTTTTTCCGGAGCGCCGCTCAAATATGTAAAATGCATTAAGTCCCATGTTTTCAGAGAGCCGCTCAAATATTTCACATGCATTTAGACAGGTTTCAAATGTGCCACATACATTTAGCCGAGTTTTCCCGGAGCGCCGCTCAAATATGTCAAATGCATTTAGCCCGGTTTCAAATGTGCCACATGTATTAAGGCCCGTTTTCCCCGAGCGCCGCTATAATATGTCACATGCATTAAGCCCGTTTTTTTCCAGAGCGCTTCTTAAATATGTAACAGCAATGTGGTAATTCGTATTTCAGGGACGATGGCGTCATATGGACGACTATGTCACAGGGCAGCGAAGAGTGCAATTGCAAAGACCGATGGCACGGAAATTAAAATCTTAACGTATGCACATATAGAAAATGCATTAATTTAAGATAGATTGTTATCATTGCCGGATTAAACGCAACTTCTGCGTGTGAACAAAAATCTATAAGTAAACAAAGATTGGCGTTATCACGTTTTCAATTAGTTCGCTATAACGAATTAAAGATCTAAAAACTATGTAAATAAATTATTACAAAATCATTACTATTAAAAAAAAAATAATGTTATATCTTGTTCTTGATCAGGAAAATTTCCATAACAAAAAAGTTCTGCAAATATTGTTATATTATTTGTATTCATTTTACTAGGGATTTGTTTGTTTTATATCATAATTATTTGGTGAAATTTTATAATAATATAATAAATGGAACACTCATGGTT
The DNA here is from genome assembly GCA_007657795.1 of Dreissena rostriformis. Taxonomy (NCBI): domain Eukaryota; kingdom Metazoa; phylum Mollusca; class Bivalvia; order Myida; family Dreissenidae; genus Dreissena; species Dreissena rostriformis. Next base: position 12,958 of record VMBQ01013375.1, on the reverse strand, counting down.
TCACAGACATGAATCACCATTGTAATATCATTGACATTAGATTTGGTTTATGAATGTTGAAAGAACATGTGTTTGTATACATATTAATCTGTAGAAACAAGACGTGTATGTTTTTAAGGAAATTCTTATTAAGCATCCAATGTCGTGAGACAAGAAAACAATTAAAATGCCAATTAATATTACTAAAATATGTTGTTTTTTATTGGTTGTTAAAAAATGTGTGTATTCATGGACANCTGCTCAAATGTGTAAAATGCATTAAGTCCCGCTTTCCCAGAGCGCCTCTGAAATATGCCACATGCATTTAGCCCAGTTTCAAATGTGTCACGTGCATTAAGCCCTGTTTTCACAGAGCGCCGCTCAAATATGTCTAATGCATTTAGCCCAGTTTTTCAAGAGCGCCGTTCAAAATGTCACATGCAAAAAGTCCCGTTTTCCAAGAGCGCCTCTCAAATATGTCACATGATTTTAGCCCGGTTTCAAATGCGCCACATGCAGTATAGACGTCCGTCCCAGCTCAGTCGTGTGTTATTGTCTAATAACCACTAGACCACGGATCCACTACTGGCACTATCAATTCAATATCAGCGATTATTTCAATATAGTGTCTATATATCAGTGTCATCAAATTTACATTTAGCTAGCAATTTTATTCTTACAAGTAATAATGAAACATATTCTCGTTTTTTTTTACCTTCAATAGTGGGCAGACAGAAATCACCTCGGCATGCATGCAGCGTAAAAGTCGAATAACGCTGTCATTTACACGCACGTCCTTATATTGAATAAACGTCATGGGATAGACTGATCACTCTTAACTCTTTCAGTGCTGGAATCAAATTTTAAAGGCCTTTGCAAACAGTTTTTATCCAGCTGAGACGCCACAGAACGTGGCGTCTCATCAGGATCCAAACTGTTTTCTATTCTGATAGTATTCTCGGAACAAAAAATCGAAGAAAATGCTAATTTTAGAAATTCAGCAGACAACATTTTAGCAGACGACAAATTTCCCAGCTTGCAAAGGGTTAAATAGTGTTCAGGGTTGTGATTTATTCTCCTTTCAGCTGATTTCCCCCCTTGCAATGTCAAACTAAATTTACGAATAGTTATTAACTTTGCTGGGTCTATATACAAATGAAGAGTTTCACTAAACCCTTTCAGGGGGTAAGGGCATTTTCCTCCCCTGAGGTGTTTCTTTAATCACACCTCTTGTGTTACCGTATACCTCCGTATTTTGATTCCTGTATACTCATTATCGTTCTACCAGCGTACCGGAGTTTGTCCGTGTGTCCGTCCTTATCTGAGACCTGCGATAACTCGTACAGTACGTATTAAGCTACGTTGATGAAACTTGATTTATGGATCGAGGGCCATATGGAGGGAATAAGCACATTATTTCACATCTTCGTCAGAAAAGAATTGTATAATATTAAATTACACATTTTGTTCAGTTTTGTCTATCCGTTCGTCCGTCCGTAAAATCCGGATGTTGTGATAACTAACAAAATATTTTACATAATTGACAACTAAAATATACATCCTGTATTTACTTAAAAGTACTTCAGCTACGTCAATAACAGTTATGGAAATCCTGTTTCTAACTCCGAAAACATTAACCCAGTAGGATTCTTCTGTTTTGTTTGTTGCATAGCTCATGTTCATCATACGATCTAACATTCAGGGATACATAAACAGCGTTCGATAAAATAGAAACGCGGATATAAAATTATTTCGAAATACGCACTGCATACGTATGCGAATACACGTAATGTAAACGTTGAACCATTTTATATACATGCGAGGTCATTGGCCGGTGAAAAATGTCGACTTTTATATTGGGAACAAAGCAGCAGTTAAAGAATGTTACTTGGTTAACGATGATAATTCCGAACCAAATATTTACCTTAACCAACTTTGATATTGTTGTTAAATACAGGACCAGAGCCATATAATTTGTATTACGATACAAGTCAGGATCAGGTCTTTTTAAACATCGCACTTTGTCACTTACTTTTTGAAGGCGAATTATTGCATATCATCGACCTGTATTAGTTTTAGTTTAAACCTATTTATTTTAGCTCGATTGCATCGAAAGCCTAAGGCTTATTGAAACGCTCTCGAGACCTTTCATGGGACTTAAAACCGGTACTTGGTGTCTATGGTGGAGATCGAAAGAACGCTCTTACAGTGGGGTCGAACCCGTGACCTCCCGGTCGCTAGGCGGACACCATATCCACTACGCAACGGCGACCTCTATTGGTATTGTATTTCAGCAATTCTTTCTTTTCCATTTCGCATGCCCTTTATTTTCGGAGCTTGTTGTAAATTTTCTCCTCAATCGTTGCTGAGATATATAATAAGATCCTTGATAAGACAGGTACCTGGTATGGGCTTTCCTCTGGGTACGTCGGTTCCAATCCCACGACACTGGACCGCGCGCAAGAAATTTCGGGGGAAAAAAAGCGGAAATCTTTATGTGTGGTTCTCTTTCAATATTCGCCCAGACATATACTTAGTATCATGCGTTTGGGCAATGGGATATTCCACACGGGTCCTTACATAGTACGTGTTGCTTCGCGTTGTAACTTCGTGTTGGCTGTTGAAATGTGCTAGATTCAAACATACGCACACACGTACACGGCGCACGTTTGATTCCTGCCCGGTGCACTTTTTGGAGTTTGGTTAGTGGTCAACATATGATCCGAGGGCTGCGTTGTTCGTCTTGCAGTTTATACGAGATCTTTTAACTAAATAATCGATCGATCGTTGAGTTTTCTTATGTTTCCATCGCAGCAAAAGATCACTCCATTAACCAGAGTTGTCTATGAAAATGTGTTTAAAAGGGTAAATGCTTATGCAATGACTATACAGATTTTCGACGTAAAAAGCGTTATTGATTTATAAAAATAATAATAATGCAATACTAGTATAGAGCAACCCTTAACAAATCTTATCAGAACGTCTACGTGAATTGGAGATAAAATTCTAAATTAAATTCGCCAATCACGTCTGTTACATATTGTCAAGAAATTGTGAAGGGACATTACTGTGTTATACTAAATACTAGATCCCGTTAGAGTTGTGTCTACTGTTAATCTTGTATTTATACGATTATGCTTCATAGTTTGTAGCTTGGGTATAAATTAATAAACATGTAGACAAATACGCCTTACGTTATATTAATTACACCGGCTAGACTACAACAACGTCCAATGGGTTGTAAGTGAAAGCAATAATTTTGTGTTCGCGTGTTTGTGTGTTAAATTATTGTATTTAACGACTCGTAACAGTTACACGTTTTACTATATATGAATCGCGCTCTGAGAAAATGGGAGTTAATGCATGTGCGTAAAGTGTCGTCCCAGATTAGCCTGTACAGTCCGCACAGGCTAATCCGGTACGACACTTTACTTTTTTTGTATTTTTCGTATAAAGGAAGACTCTTCTTAACGCAAATCCAGTTTAGGCGGAAAGTGTCGCCCCTGATTAGCCAGTGCGGACTGCACATGCTAATCTGGGACGACACTTTACGCACATGCATTTAACCCCCTTTTCACAGAGCGAGGCTCATATTAATTATAGAGATTTGTGCTATGATACTTGCTTAGCGGTATTTATTGGAAGATCCACTGAACACTAATTTCCTACATAAACCCACTTTTCAGAAGACATGCGTTATCTTATGTGTGGTTAAATAAATTGCGGGCGGAAACGATGTAAGACCCCCCGCTCTCCTTTTTTTGTCGAGGTTTGACTTTTCAATCCTGCTTACTTATTTTTAAGAGGCTAGTTCACAATTTGGCAAAATATCAGTTTTCAAAAACATTGTCATGGGTTAAAAAGAAACTGTACGTGATATTGAAACAAGAAAAAAAATCAATCCTGGCTAAGCTGGATAATCATCAAACGAAATCGTTTTCTTTTTAGCGTTTGCTTCGATAATTTCGGACATAAGTATATTACTAACATCGCCCTAAAAAATACGCTCGCAGTACAAATGCCCGAATGATTCAGTAGTAGCGCATTAGATTTTGCTTCCAGAGGTCTCGGGTTTGAATGTGGATGAAGGTTTTATTTTGTATTCAGTCTTTTTTTGTTATTTAAATTATTTAAGACAATTCCAAATATTATGAACTTGTTTTTGAATATAGTTGATGAATTTCTGTAAAACGAAGATCTTTTAACATGCCCCTTTAATGAAAATTGCGATTGGATGGATTTGTGAAGTCAATTTACAGTAAGTTTTTAGTAATCATATTAATTGTTATGTAGTACGTCACCTGTCACTTTCACTATGTTGCTGCATTTCTTTGAGATGAAAAACTTTCGGGTTTTCAACATAGACTTACATGATGTGAGATGGAGCTAGTTTCATTCTGATACATGGTTTTTGCCAGGTATGTATGTTAATATACATACCTGGGTATGTAGTTAATATACATACCTGGTTTTTGCAATGTTACGTTTTTGAACGATTAGTAATGGTAAAATTGTCCGCCCTCCCCCATTACCCAACATCCTGTTACCGCGCTCTCGCCGATTAATTTAATAGTTTAGGCATTTGTATAAAACTTTATTTTCTTCTTTAGACAGGAGTGTATTTAAAAATCAATGAAAATCAAGTGTTTTATATGTGTTTCTCTTATTGTCGCGTTTATATTATTTTCAGCGACTACAGCACGGTACTGTACAAACCAGTATTTGTAGCAAAGATATCCAAACAAACTATAATGTACTCAAATAATTTATAAAAAGAAGAAATATGATTTTGTTTTTTTTTATTTTCAAGCGTTTTATTTCCTAAAAAGTTGCGTAACTCAGGAAAGTATATTAGACATCCCTGCGTAAATGAATGAAATACTTAATAAAATCCCATAGTAAGGGGAACAACTCTGTCTCATTTTTCGACATTTCGTCCAAAAGTATAATTCCAATTTTTTATCCAGCCATGACGTCGAAATTTACCAACCAACCCAGAATAAGTTTGCTGATCGGTGCTTGTTTTCATTTAGAATTGCCTGACAATTTCCGAAAATTATTCTATGGATATTTAACCTATTTTATATATACAAAGTGTACAATGCCGTGGAAATAGTGCACTGTGAAATGCGCGGAAACCGTATCAGACAATGCTACAACAATGTTGAAATTATTCCACGAAATAACGTTCGCCAATAGAGGCCGCTCTCAGATGTGAAACAAAATGGCTGCCCATATGGGGCTTTCCCCTGAAATCTTGGAAACAGACAAGTTTCCGCCAGGTATATTGCTTTTATGGCCCCGAAACCTCGAAATTATACTTGCCCCATTTATAATTGATCTAAAAAATGTTGGTCCTTATCCTAAACTTTCATAAACGTTGAATTGTTTACCGGACAATTTTCTAGGTCAAGAATATAATACGGATTTCCATAATTATTTGTATAATTATCAATCAATATCTTACTACAGTCAACTTATTTGAACCATCAAACGCCAATTATAATTATTTATTTCGGATTCAAAGAAGAAAACGTCGAAAGTTCACCGAATCACTACGTATCATTGATAATTTTCACTGCAATCTTTTTTTAGAAAATGCAAGTGACAAAATCACTTGGAAGAACATGTTAATACAGCTGTTGCAATGCTTACACAGATGTCTTGAGGAATAATAATGTAATTATAAGTGGAATTGTGCACATTTAAGTTTTATTATCGAGATACTGTTTGATATTCAATAAAACAAATAACGGTGTTGGGGTGCCGGTCAACTCGCAGGTTTTTTGGTCAACTCACAAAGTAGTCAACTCGTACCGTGGTCAACTCGTACCTTATTCAAACCCTGGTCAACTTTTACTTATTCAAACTTTTGATGTGTTGATTGGTTACAGATAAGTAATTTATGCATATTATAACTGATATGTTTCCACAAGGCTGTAGTTTTATCAATCCGCTATGATTGTTTTTGACACATTCAGTAACTGCAGTAACTAGCAATCTAAGAGTTCTTGCTCAAATTTCAGAACAAGGTGTCCAGGACTTTTTCCTTATGAAATGTGATCATCCCAGTATATCTTGCGTCAAAACCATGCCTTCCCAACTCACTTAAAAAAGACTTCTACAAAACTGTTGGTCTACATTCTTATCTTCTTAACCAAACTGTCTTTACTAAGTATTGGAATAAAACAATAAAATATATCTTTAATTAAACATATTAAAGAAAAACCAACAAAAATACTATTAAATAAATCAGAATAAAAACTCTCAGAAAATATGCCAACCGCAAAGTTTATGAAGACATTTCTTCTCACAAATTCTTTTGCTTATACTTACTTATTTGGGTCGCCTGCTCAAACTGCACCATGGTTACTTGAAAATTCCTCCTGGCGAATACAATATCTGAAATACTCGCCCAATCGGACGACCTGATTTTTCGGATCAGTCATCGCTTTTGAGTTTATTTGAAATCTATTTGGAGACAGGGCTTTCCTTTGACCCGAGCTCCCGGGTTTTGACGCTTGAAAATTACAGAAGACCCTTGTTTGACTCATGAGAAAATTACGTCATGCGTCACATTTGACCCGGGGAATTATACCGACTTGCGTCAACGAGATCAAAAGTTGTTAAGACTAAGCGATAATTGGCTTGGGGCGGAGTATCTCTTTTGGTAGACACTAACCGTTATCGCCCGTTTCCAATCATTGAAGCACAAGTCCGCCCAGTAGGCGGAGTTTGGCTCATTGAAGAATCTAATAATGACCAATTAAAACACTGCTGGTTCGATGACACGCGTATCAACGTTCCATTATTTATCAAAGCGTTTGTTATCAGCTGTTCGCGGAAAAAAATACATGAACATTTACATCTATTAAACCCATCAAAACAGAATGGACTCACCCGCGTCAGTTTTAATAATATCCAATATATAATAACATACAATACACTGTAAAGCATATTTTGAGTAATACTTCCACAATATTTCAGAATGTATTTCCAAAGCTGAATACACCCA
>VMBQ01013374.1:0-17402 GCA_007657795.1 Dreissena rostriformis | reverse complement strand
CCTACTGCAATAATGACTGCACAATCTGTTGGTTTGATAGTCTTAAATGTTAAAGCTGGCTGTTATAATTGGAGTGAATTCATTTACTTTATTTTAGTAGAGTTTACAAATGCTTGGAGAATGTTTGTGCTCATTACTGTCATCACATAATATGAACTGACTGAGTCTTACATCATATCATTGTAGTTCTAGTTTAACTGTGCAATATCAGTGGACAAGTTTTCATTGTCAGTGTTCATTAGTGACTCATTGTATTATGATTTTTTAAACAAGAAGGGTTTCTTTGAACAATCCCGTTACAAAATTAATTGTATAATTACTTATATTGTGTGCATAGAAAATGATCCACATCGTGGGAAAATATTAACAATAACATAAACAAATCATAACATATATATAATAGATTTTACAGGAACATAGATTTATATTCATGTATGTCTAAAAAAAAGTGGTTCATACATTATATTCATGCAAACAAGTAAATGTGATACAAACAANCAAATTTTAGAAAAACCTTGTAACCACTCTAGCAGCCATGTCTATGACTTAATCTTGATAAAACTTATGTATGAATGTGTATCACAACAATAATTAGGCTTTGTTTTAATCTTGATTCAAATGGGGTCAACAACTGTACAAATCTATTTAAATCTGAAAAAAAACATGTTCCGACACTTACATGACTTAATCTTGATGTTACATGCTCAACATTTTTTATCAACTTTAGTATTTGATTCTAATTCAGTTGATTGTTTTCAGCCCTACCTCACAGAGTTCCTGCAGTCTCTCTCCCAACAACCCTACTACACAACCTTCGCAGCACATCACACGGAAAATGAGAAACAGGCCCTACGTAGCATCAATATACAGGCCTAGGAATGTTATTTTAGTGTTTTATTTATTTTTATTGTTGTTTGCTCTGCAGATGATCCCAATACTATGAAATGGGGAAATGTGAGATTACAAGTGGATTGTTGTGTATTATAAGCTTGCAGTGATTTTATTAGCTGGGCTGTTTTCGAAGAAAACCCGAGGTATTGTCATAGCCCTCTCGTCTTCCGCGTCGTGGTCGTCGTCATCCGAAAACTTAAACATTGGCCATAACTTTTGCAATATTGAAGATAGCAACTTGATATTTGGCATGCATGTGTATCTCATGGAGCCGCACATTTTGAGTGGTAAAAGGTCTAGGTCATCCTTCAAGGTCAAAGGTTTTTTTGTTTTTTTTTTCATGTGTATCTCATCGATCTGCACATTTTGAATGGTGAAAAGGTCAAGGTAAATGATGACCTTCAAGGTCAANCTGAACTGGATTTTCGCTAAGAAGAGACATCATTTAAACGAAAAATTCCATAAAAGCGGAAATTGTTGTCCCTGATTAGCCTGTGCGGACTACACAGGCTAATCTGGGATGACAATTTACGCACAAGCATTTTGCACAGTTTTCTCAGAACACACCACATATCTTCACACGTAAGTGACTGTTTCCTGCGATGAAATTATTATGTTAATAAATCAGTGACTTTAAACATTATTTGTGTTGTCATTGGCTTACAGCAACTTCATGGTGACCAAGTTTTTATCATTTTCGTCTGTCCCTTACAATATTGCGCACGTAAAAAAAGCCAGCCTCTTTAGAACTAAAGCCACACGTTTATTCACAATAATCCCACTACTCAGAATAAGACTTCGTTGCATAAGAGAACATCCACGTTGTTAATATTTTGAAAACAAAATCGGACGTCAGATATGTTACGCAGTTTTGCTTTTAACCAAAGTATTGAAAATTATCGCGAAATATCGGTAAAGCAGACATATGTAGACGTACAGTTGTTGTTTTTTATGTTAGAAAGAAAAACCTCCGATCAATAAGCTGTTTAATTTTCGAAGGATACATGGTGTTCAAAGAGACACTCGTTTAATTATATATGTATTTTTTCCCCCAAAAAAGTTAAGATTCACATACATGTATATGAAATATCATTTTTGCCTAGATACCTTATAAAAACAAAACTTGTTTAAAAACAAAACGTAAGCAACGTAAACTTAAAATATTTTTTAATCAAATAAGTNTTTCCCCAAAAAAGTTAAGATTCACATACATGTATATGAAATATCATTTTTGCCTAGATACCTAATAAAAACAAAACTTGTTTAAAAACAAAACGTAAGCAACGTAAACTTAAACTATTGTTTAATCAAATAAGTATAGAACGTGATCACAAATACAATTCAAAGTCGCATATTAAGTAGGCATTTCATTTCCTTATAATACATAGCTTCATAAAATGTGCAGGTAATGTTGGAAAAAACCTCTCTAAGGGCAGGCAATTCAGCCAGTGAACGTGGATTGAACCGAAATTCCAAAATGTACACAAGTTAAACTATTTTCCAAAAAGCTACCGTTGAAATTTAAATATCTTTATTACGAGATTGACGTTAAGAAGATTGTATTTGAAAGAGGGCAAACACCAGCGTATGAAACGAGTAAATCCNTTCCTGAAATACTCTAGCGGTAATATGCATAATAAACACATTAGAATACATCTTGTTACTTTAATGAAGTCTTTAGTATTGAAAGCTCAAGTCTATTTATCCCTTTACCAGCATTACAAACAGCATTATATAAAATAAATAACATTAACAATGTTGTATTTTACTATTCAAATACTATACTTAAATAGGGAAAGCACTACCTACTTTTCAAGTGATGAAAGCAATTTTTCGGTGATTCTCAAGCATATTTTCCTGATTCTCAGGCATATTTTCATGATTCTCAAGCATATTTTTATGATTCTAAAGCGTATTTCCATGATTCTCAAGCACATTTCCATGATTTTCAAGCAAATTACCCTGATTCTTTCAGACCCTGTGATATCGACCATTGTGCAAGACATGTTCAAGGAGTTGGCCCTCAATGAGGCCTGTATGCTGCCCCTACAACAGAGGCTGCTGCCTACGCTGATAAGCATCCTACAGGCAGGGCAGGACAAGGTGGCAGTGGGACTCCCGTCGGTATGTACATGTACTCTTTACTTTCAGCCCATTTTAAGACCTTTTTTTGGCAAAAAGTTTCGTTGCCACAAAGATGAATATTTTCAGTGCAAAGAGTATAAAATTAGATAAATATTTTATGTAAAGCACACCAAATCTTTTCACACTATACTTGAGAACCATCACATTTTGTTCAAAGTAATTTATTTATTGATGAGTAGATGTCTGGTGTGAAGCCGTGACACCCATTCTTTAGTCTATACTAATTGTCAATTTTGTCAGAGGAAATTTTATGTGCAGGCATTATCCAATACTGACAGCAGCACTCCACCAAATAGGCAAATTTATATTGGGGGATGCACATATCTAAAGATTTTACAGAATTGAAATGTCAATTATTGTGTTCAATATATTGCTTACTGTTTCAGGTGGCCCTGGATGTGCTGACAACCATCTTGAGGGCCAGCAAGTCTCCAATATCAGAGCAGCTGCTCAGTGCTTTCTCTGCCGTGGTCTACTGCACCCTGCACACAGACGATAATGCAACCATGCAGGTCTGATGAGTACTTGCTAACAAGAGTTAGAATGCTCTCATTTAAAGAACTATTTTTTTTAAATATTTGCACATATCTGTTGGTTGGTCGGATGTTTGGTCATGGACAGGGTTGGGGGCATACATGTTTAACAAACATCTCTTCTTTTAATCTTCAAGTAAAAATATGTGCCAATTATGAACCATGACATGTACTATATCGCAATAAGTAATTAGAATGGCATACAAAAATGATTATCTGAAATATAATTTTAGTGCTTAAATAAAACAATAAAACAGCTGTGCTGAAGATTTGTACATAGATATGACATGCGCTGATCACAGGGGGAAGTTACGCAAAAAAAATTAAAAAAATATATAATATATATAGACAAGGGACTCAACTAGCTGACCGATTTTTTGACCCGATCAACTACAACGCCCCGTAGCTCTGTCAAAAATACACTGAAAAGCACCATTTTCTCTGTCCGGGGTGAAGGGGAATTCCGTCGCTGATTGGTTTAAATTACATCTGTGTAATTTTAACCAATCAGCAACAGAATTCCCCTTCAACCGGGACAGAGAAAATGAAAATGGCCAGCTGTTGTACACTTCGTCCGAGTCCTCGACAAACTTCATGTTTTCCTATCGTTTGTTGAGTGTAATGCACGAATTGTTTGCGGGTAATTGTTTAATTTTGTTGGCTTTATTGATTCATATAGAAGTTTGAGGTTGTAGCGTAGCGAATGCCGAAATTTGTTCTTTACGGAGGAGGGATTTCACAGTTCGGTTCGGTATCAACCTGTGTCCTAGTAAGGTATTTGTGGCAATTCGACGTTCACATTTTCATTTTGTGGGGCTCGATTGTGATACAACGTTTATGGTCAATTAAAGAAATGTCCCCTTCATTGAATGAGACCAAGTTGGTGCTTTTCGGTGTACTATTGACAGAGCTACAGGGCATTGTAGTTGATCGGGTCGAAAAAATCGGTCAGCTAGTTGAGTCCCTTGTCTATATATATTATATATTTATTTTATTTTATTTCTTTTGCGCAACTTCCCCCTGTGGCGCTGATAGTTAATTAAAGTTGATATTAAGATAAGTTATGTATAGCCTCTTTCTGTATATTTAGACACATAACATTTACCTTAAATTTTGTTTACCAAATAAACATAATTTAAATACAAGTGGGGCTTAAAATGTTATGTCTTTACAAACAAAAGGCATAATTATTTACACATCACATACATTATTTCCTTAGTAACAGGCCAATTCTAGGAAGGCATCCAAGTAGATTTGTTAATATCTTTCCTATCAATCTGTTCAGTGACCATTTTGATTGGAAAACACCATTTTTGTATTTTTAATAAAAATCATTAAACTCATTTTTTAATAGAATAATTAATACCATCATTCTGTTTAAAAGTGATTTTTTCACAAGTATTGGCCTGTACACAACATGAATAGCGCTTTTTGCATATTTTTTACTTAATTCTATTTTCTTATGAATAAAATATAAATTTTGCATGTTTTGATTAAAAAAACAACAACATCTATGTGATAGGATTTTTAAAATACATTTAATTATATAAACCTTAATCAAACATTTGCCCCAAAATCCTAATTGTGAGTGCGGCTGTATTGGTAGGAATGGATGAAACTATAGGAAAGACGGATAACTTGAGGCTAATGAAATAGATGGTGTAATTTACATATTGCTACACTTTCAGAGCGGTGGTGAGTGTACTCGTGCATTTGCCTCGGTGGCCTTGGACCAGGTGGCTCACTGGAGGGATGAACAAGGTACACCAGCCTTAGTTTGTATTACTTGTATTTGAGCCTTCTTCTGGGAAAACTGGACTTAATGCTTGTGTGTAAAGCGTCGTCCCAGGTGTGCACAGGCTAATCAGGGACAACACTTTCCCCCTAAACTGGATTTTTGCTTAAAAGAGACTCTTTATACGAAAAATACCATAAAAGCGGAAAGTGTCGTCCCTGATTAGTCTGTGCGGACTGCATAGGCTAATCCTAGATGACACTTTACGCACACGCATTAAACCCAGTTATCCCAGAATGAAGCTCATTTTAATATGATGAGGCCTGGCCAAGTTCTATGATTAACCACTGCTCTTGAAGTTGCGTTTTCGTCCTCGGTTTATCAAAATAATTTTTTTTAACAGTATTAGTTATAACAGTTTTTACCCAATCTTATTTGAAAAAATTATCATACCATTGGTTTTAACTTAGGAGGATTATCTATTTTATGTACAGCTCTTGTTTGAAGTAAATATGGAAAACAAAATTTTCCAAAAAATGTATCCATTTTGTATTTCAGGTAACACGGGTCTTACGTACATAATCCAGGTAATCTCACGCCTGCTGGACCCTAAGACTTCAGAGTTCACGGCCTCATTTGTGGGCAAGTTGGTCACCGTGGTGCTGTCCAAGGTCGGAGGTCAGTTGGGAGAACAGATGGACCTCATACTGAGAGCTGTGCTCAGCAAAATGCAGCAATCTGATACTCTCAGTGTCATGCAGGTGGGTCTCAATGGTCAATGACTCAGAATTTTTTCGATTATCCCTTAATGGCTTAGAAACGCATTTTGACAAGTTTGAAGTGCATTTGAAAATCAAATTCAATTGAAGACCTTTCCTAACAGATTCAAGTTTTAAAGGTTTCATTTCCTTATCTAAGATACTGATGAGCAGCAAACAGCATAAAACCTGAACAGTTCTGGTTTTATGCTGGTTTCAAAAGCCATTTCCAGTTCGCTTCTGAGCGGGAAAGGGTTATATGGGTTAGGCTTTCCGGAAATTTGTTTCTGCTCTGTAACTTTTACATGCCTTGTGTAACTTAGGATTATTATTCCCCACTACCTGCTCTGCTGTGAATGGTCAAGTTCACAATTCAAGGTCACATATCATTAATTTTCATTTCCACTTTGTAACTTTTACCTGCTGGGTGGATTTTGGTTTTGATTACAATTTCCCAGGACCAGTCAACGTGTCACTTCAAACTGCCATGCTACTCTGTGAAAGACCAAGGTCACAATTCAAGGTCAATATACTGCCTCCCTGACAAGCTTATCCAAACAGAAAATATGTAACATTCGTTGACACTGCTTGTTTAAAATTAGAATTTAAAGTAGCAAACAATATGAAATAAAACAACATGAAACACTAGACAAATTGTTTCTACTGGACAAAATCTTGATTGTTTGGTAGGTTTATGCATGATTTCACTTGTACAATCTACAGCATCCCCATTTCAGTCTCTGCTGCTGATATTCGCACGCCTGATGCACGACCAGATGGAAGCAGTTCTCGAGTTCTTGACGAGCGTCCCTGACCCCATGGGCAAGCCTGCGCTGGAGTTCGTACTCAAGGAATGGTGCGCCAGACAGCGCTCTGTGTATGGGGCATATGAGAGGAAAGTCATGTAAGTAGCGGTTTGAATAGTATTGACTATTTTAGCCTCACTGGGAAAACGGGGCTTAATGCATGTGTGTAAATTGTCATCCCAGGAAATTAGCCTGTTGCAGTTTGCACAGGCTAATCAGAGACAACACTTTCCATGTAAACTAGAGTTTCGTTTAGGAGGTGCTTAATTGGAAACAAATTTAATAAAAGCGGAAAGGGTCGTCCGTTCTTAGCCTGTGCGGACTGCAAATGCAAGTCTGGGATGACACTTTATATACATGTATCAAGGCCAATTATCCCTGAGCAAGGCTCATTTATTTGATCAATCAAATACAGTATTCATTAACAATAAAACAGAATCCTACTGTGTGCAATGTTTCATCAGTATAAAAATACATGTGTAGTAAAACTTGTTACACAATAATTATTTTTGTTCTGTCTATTTTAAACTAATTCAAGCTAGTTAAATTCTTATCCTGGCTATTAATGTGAAGACAGATTTTAGCATCACGGAACAAACATGTATAGATTTGATTAAAAAAAATATCTTCAAGGTCATATGAGTAGAAGATAATTTAGACTTATACATTTGGATGAGGTAACCCCTAAAGCTTATTCAATGTCTCTGCCAATTAAAAATGTATGGTCTTTATANATTCCCATCCTGGCTATTAATGTGAAGACAGATTTTAGCATCACAGAACAAACATGTATAGATTTGATTCAAAAAAATATCTTCAAGGTCATATGAGAAGAAGATAATTAAGACTTATACATTTGGATGAGGTAACCCCTAAAGCTTATTCAATGTCTCTGCCAATTAATAATGTATGGTCTTTATAGTGTTAGCATAATTGTGTCGTGGTCTGAGAAAACTTGGCAAAATGCCTGTGCGTAAATTGTCATCCCAGATTAGCCTGTNAATAGAATGATTTAGACATTTTATTGATGCCAAATTTTATTGCAACACTACTTTGTTTGACTATCAATTCTGTAATATATAAAGTTACCTTTTCTAAGACTTGAAGTTAAGGGCCCTATCTGCTGAATGTATTAAATGTAAAAGAATAAAACATTTCTGTAAATGTCGCATTGTCTCAAATGTTCAGAATAAACACGTTTTTATGAGTGATTTAGGTATATTAATCGCAGTACACACGCTTGTAAATTAACTGTCATATAATTAGAACGGTTTTACAAANAAACACGTTTTCATGAGTGATTTAGGTATATTAATCGCAGTACACACGCTTGTAAATTAACTGTCATATAATTAGAACGGGTTTACAAATCATTTTAAAGAACCTTGCTTTTTTTTCGTTGATGAGACACATTTTGATATAATCCTCAAGAACGGATCAGGTTCGAATGTAAACTAGAGTACCGGTATGTCTCTGTAGCGACGAGTACAACACGACGCCAAATGTTGTTTTGTGTAGCAAGTTGTAATACAACATTGTCGTATTCTGAATAACTGATGATAAATTAGCGATATTTTTTTATAAGGAACTTAAAAAACTAGAACGTCTCCTAAATTGAGTCCATTTATTTGATCTCAGTTTGGTTTGTCTACACTGACTGTACATAGCGAATAATTAATCAATACATAAGCTCAGATGGAAAACTTTATTTCGTCGCCAGTGAATACAATTATTTAATGTTAGAAATTTCGAAGACAATTTCAATACTCAACACAGTATAATACAATAGTATAATGCAACGATCGCATCAACCATATCCCTAACTTTTGTCTAAATGTAATGTTATTTAAAAAAAATCGTTTCTGTTTATGGCAACGTTCTTTGAAAACAATGCAATATATATTTTTCGCAGGGAGCATTAACAATACCTCCCATCAGTATTCATTTGGGCTTGAAGTTCAAAACATCAAATCTTCATTACTTCGGCGATATTTCGAATTGCAGTCGAACGTATATGCGAACTTTTCAGTCGAGTTCCTCATGGAACAGTCCGTAACTTTGGTTCCGTCATACAATGCAGGACCGTTTTGTCCAGGAAGGAGTTCCGGAGCAGTGAATGCACCTTCAATGCTTGACTGGGTTGTCATTGAGCGATCCCTTTTGCACNGCAACCAGTTTTGGAAGAATTATGGCCCTTTGTCTTTTTGTCCACTGTAGAGTATATAGTTGATTTGTCTGAGTCCACATAGGTGTTGTGGGGTTGTGAGTGTCCATGACACATTTCTAGTTATTCCATGAAATAAAACATCGAAAGTATTCATGATTTTATTTGGAAAATCCCCATTTAATAGCAAATGACACAAACTTTCCCCCATCCCAGAGCTTTGGGTGAAATGACCCAAACAAAGGTCATTATTTTTGTAAAGTTCGGAATAAGTATACATGATGCCATGATTACACCCCCCCCCTTCGAAAAAGTTGGATTATATTGCTTTGGAACTGTCTGTCGGTCTTATGGTTAACCATTTTGTGTATCTTAAGGAAAGGTAGACCTTTCATCATCTAGATTGGAAGGCTGACTACTTAAAGCAAAGTAAGATTCCTGTCAAAAGATTAGGTCAAAGGTCACAGGGGATTGTTACATGAATTCATATAGGTGCAAGAGTCAGGATGATACACGTAATAACCAACCCTTAAGAAGATTCAATTATGATGAAACACTTCCTGAGCATTAGCATTAGACTCTGTATTCCCTAAGTATTGTATGCATTATGGTACTACTATCAGTACATTAGACTCTGTATTCCCTAAGTATTGTATGCATTATGGTACTACTATCAGTACATTAGACTCTGTATTCCCTAAGTATTGTATGCATTATGGTACTACTATCAGTACATTAGACTCTGTATTCCCTAAGTATTGTATGCATTATGGTACTACTATCAGTACATTAGACTCTGTATTCCCTAAGTATTGTATGCATTATGGTACTACTATCAGTACATTAGACTCTGTATTCCCTAAGTATTGTATGCATTATGGTACTACTATCAGTACATTAGACTCTGTATTCCCTAAGTATTGTATGCATTATGGTACTACTATCAGTACATTAGACTCTGTATTCCCTAAGTATTGTATGCATTATGGTACTACTATCAGTACATTAGACTCTGTATTCCCTAAGTATTGTATGCATTATGGTACTACTATCAGTACATTAGACTCTGTATTCCCTAAGTATTGTATGCATTATGGTACTACTATCAGTACATTAGACTCTGTATTCCCTAAGTATTGTATGCATTATGGTACTACTATCAGTACATTAGACTCTGTATTCCCTAAGTATTGTATGCATTATGGTACTACTATCAGTACATTAGACTCTGTATTCCCTAAGTATTGTATGCATTATGGTACTACTATCAGTACATTAGACTCTGTATTCCCTAAGTATTGTATGCATTATGGTACTACTATCAGTACATTAGACTCTGTATTCCCTAAGTATTGTATGCATTATGGTACTACTATCAGTACATTAGACTCTGTATTCCCTAAGTATTGTATGCATTATGGTACTACTATCAGTACATTAGACTCTGTATTCCCTAAGTATTGTATGCATTATGGTACTACTATCAGTACATTAGACTCTGTATTCCCTAAGTATTGTATGCATTATGGTACTACTATCAGTACATTAGACTCTGTATTCCCTAAGTATTGTATGCATTATGGTACTACTATCAGTACATTAGACTCTGTATTCCCTAAGTATTGTATGCATTATGGTACTACTATCAGTACATTAGACTCTGTATTCCCTAAGTATTGTATGCATTATGGTACTACTATCAGTACATTAGACTCTGTATTCCCTAAGTATTGTATGCATTATGGTACTACTATCAGTACATTAGACTCTGTATTCCCTAAGTATTGTATGCATTATGGTACTACTATCAGTACATTAGACTCTGTATTCCCTAAGTATTGTATGCATTATGGTACTACTATCAGTACATTAGACTCTGTATTCCCTAAGTATTGTATGCATTATGGTACTACTATCAGTACATTAGACTCTGTATTCCCTAAGTATTGTATGCATTATGGTACTACTATCAGTACATTAGACTCTGTATTCCCTAAGTATTGTATGCATTATGGTACTACTATCAGTACATTAGACTCTGTATTCCCTAAGTATTGTATGCATTATGGTACTACTATCAGTACATTAGACTCTGTATTCCCTAAGTATTGTATGCATTATGGTACTACTATCAGTACATTAGACTCTGTATTCCCTAAGTATTGTATGCATTATGGTACTACTATCAGTACATTAGACTCTGTATTCCCTAAGTATTGTATGCATTATGGTACTACTATCAGTACATTAGACTCTGTATTCCCTAAGTATTGTATGCATTATGGTACTACTATCAGTACATTAGACTCTGTATTCCCTAAGTATTGTATGCATTATGGTACTACTATCAGTACATTAGACTCTGTATTCCCTAAGTATTGTATGCATTATGGTACTACTATCAGTACATTAGACTCTGTATTCCCTAAGTATTGTATGCATTATGGTACTACTATCAGTACATTAGACTCTGTATTCCCTAAGTATTGTATGCATTATGGTACTACTATCAGTACATTAGACTCTGTATTCCCTAAGTATTGTATGCATTATGGTACTACTATCAGTACATTAGACTCTGTATTCCCTAAGTATTGTATGCATTATGGTACTACTATCAGTACATTAGACTCTGTATTCCCTAAGTATTGTATGCATTATGGTACTACTATCAGTACATTAGACTCTGTATTCCCTAAGTATTGTATGCATTATGGTACTACTATCAGTACATTAGACTCTGTATTCCCTAAGTATTGTATGCATTATGGTACTACTATCAGTACATTAGACTCTGTATTCCCTAAGTATTGTATGCATTATGGTACTACTATCAGTACATTAGACTCTGTATTCCCTAAGTATTGTATGCATTATGGTACTACTATCAGTACATTAGACTCTGTATTCCCTAAGTATTGTATGCATTATGGTACTACTATCAGTACATTAGACTCTGTATTCCCTAAGTATTGTATGCATTATGGTACTACTATCAGTACATTAGACTCTGTATTCCCTAAGTATTGTATGCATTATGGTACTACTATCAGTACATTAGACTCTGTATTCCCTAAGTATTGTATGCATTATGGTACTACTATCAGTACATTAGACTCTGTATTCCCTAAGTATTGTATGCATTATGGTACTACTATCAGTACATTAGACTCTGTATTCCCTAAGTATTGTATGCATTATGGTACTACTATCAGTACATTAGACTCTGTATTCCCTAAGTATTGTATGCATTATGGTACTACTATCAGTACATTAGACTCTGTATTCCCTAAGTATTGTATGCATTATGGTACTACTATCAGTACATTAGACTCTGTATTCCCTAAGTATTGTATGCATTATGGTACTACTATCAGTACATTAGACTCTGTATTCCCTAAGTATTGTATGCATTATGGTACTACTATCAGTACATTAGACTCTGTATTCCCTAAGTATTGTATGCATTATGGTACTACTATCAGTACATTAGACTCTGTATTCCCTAAGTATTGTATGCATTATGGTACTACTATCAGTACATTAGACTCTGTATTCCCTAAGTATTGTATGCATTATGGTACTACTATCAGTACATTAGACTCTGTATTCCCTAAGTATTGTATGCATTATGGTACTACTATCAGTACATTAGACTCTGTATTCCCTAAGTATTGTATGCATTATGGTACTACTATCAGTACATTAGACTCTGTATTCCCTAAGTATTGTATGCATTATGGTACTACTATCAGTACATTAGACTCTGTATTCCCTAAGTATTGTATGCATTATGGTACTACTATCAGTACATTAGACTCTGTATTCCCTAAGTATTGTATGCATTATGGTACTACTATCAGTNCTTTCAATTCCAAAAATTGGTCAAAAAGTCAAATTTTAGAAAAACCTTGTAACCACTCTAGAAGCCATGTCTATGACTTAATCTTGATAAAACTTATGTATGAATGTGTATCACAACAATAATTAGGCTTTGTTTTAATCTTGATTCAAATGGGGTCAACAACTATACAAATCTATTTAAATCTGAAAAAAAAACATGTTCCGACACTTACATGACTTAATCTTGATGTTACATGCTCAACATTTTTATCAACTTTAGTATTTGATTCTAATTCAGTTGATTGTTTTCAGCCCTACCTCACAGAGTTCCTGCAGTCTCTCTCCCAACAACCCTACTACACAACCTTCGCAGCACATCACACGGAAAATGAGAAACAGGCCCTACGTAGCATCAATATACAGGCCTAGGAATGTTATTTTAGTGTTTTATTTATTTTTATTGTTGTTTGCTCTGCAGATGATCCCAATACATACTATGAAATGGGGAAATGTGAGATTACAAGTGGATAGTTGTGTATTATAAGCTTGCAGTGATTTTATTAGCTGGGCTGTTTTCAAAGAAAACCCGAGGTATTGTCATAGCCCTCTCGTCTTCCGCGTCGTGGTCATCCGAAAACTTTAACATTGGCCATAACTTTTGCAATATTGAAGATAGCAACTTGATCTTTGGCATGCATGTGTATCTCATGGAGCCGCACATTTTGAGTGGTAAAAGGGATAGGTCATCCTTCAAGGTCAAAGGTCAATTTTTTTTTCATGTGTATCTCATCGATCTGCACATTTTGAATGGTGAAAAGGTCAAGGTCAATGATGACCTTCAAGGTCAAAGGTCAAAAAAACAAAATCCATGCACCCACAGCCGAGCGTTGGCAGAGCGTTGGCATCTGCTCGACGGTGCTCTTGTTTGTACAACTTACTTCTTACATGTATATAATTATAATATGGTAAACCTCTGTAATATATTTATGAAATGTGAGAAATAATAGTTTAATGTTCATAATATGAATGAATTTTAACAGATGAATACATTATACAAAAATTATGCTGTTGAATTGTCTTCATCATGACAGGGCCTTAAATGTTGTATTACGTGATCCAGATTTTCAAAGTCCCTTATCAAGACATTTGAATGTATTACAGTAACCAAAAAAGTCCTACTGCAATAATGACTGCATAATCTGTTGGTTTGATAGTCTTAAATCTTAAAGCTGGCTGTTATTTACTGAACACAGTAGGAGCACTGAACCATATGCATCAATATATTTAAATAAAAAAAAATATATATATATTAGGTTCAGAACGACTGATTATTCCATAAAATTGAGCACCATTGAATATACTGTCACTGTAAAGCATGCTCTTGGACTGAACTGTGTATACATTATGAATTAATTGGAGTGAATTCATTTTCTTTATTCCATGTAGAGTTTACAAATGCTTGCGGAATGTTTGTGCTCATTACTGTCATCACATAATATGAACTGATATCATGTGAATTTAATTGTAGAATAGACCTTCTTACATCATATCATTGTAGTTCTAGTTTAACTGTGCAATATCAGTGGACAAGTTTGCATTGTCATTGTTCATTAGTGACTCATTGTATTATAATGATTTTTTAAACAAGAAGGGTTTCTTTGAGCAATCCCGTTACAAAATTAATTGTATAATTACTTATATTGTGTGCATAAAAAATGATACGCATCGTGGGAAAATATTAACAATAACATTAACAAATCATAAAATATATATAATAGATTTTACACGAACATAGATTTGTATATTCATGTATGTCTAAAAAAAGTGGTTCATACATTATATTCATGCAAACAAGTAAATGTGATACAAACAATAAAGATTTGAACTTCAGTGACTGCACTATATTTGAGATTCGATAAACATATTTTGCTAGAAAGAGTGATTTATTTGAAACTATTCCAAGTCTGTTATCAATCGCATTGTATTTCTTTCGAAATTTGATACAAGTTCAAGCTGGCGTTTATATCAGTTATTTTCGGACTAGTATATCATAAATCACATTTAATTCAGTCTCCTTTGTTGTTTGGTGTGTATATATTTTTAATATTGAAGTATTTAATAAATATATAGAACGTATTGTCTGTGTTTTTCATCGCTGAAGTACATTTACTGTCCCATCACATTTCGTCTTGTGAAACATTGATTTATAAAGCTTTCAATAACCGGACACTGGTCTTTATGTATGACTTTTCTGAAATACCGTTAGTTTCGATGGATCTACTAGTTTCAGTATTGTAATCCAGTGAATAGAAATCCCACTGAATTACTGTTATCACGCTGGTCATCCGGATACTTCGATATACGGATGGCACTTCGATAACAGAAAAACAAAAGCCACTTGCGAGACATAAGTTCCTCAGTTTTTGTTAAATATGTATCATTGAGACACTTTATTTGCTGGTGTTGATAAATGGTGCAACATTTTGTATTTTAATGAAAGAATTTCACGGAAGAATGATAGATTGTTGCCAGAAATGAGAACAATTCCATCGGAAAACAGTACAGTATGGAATTTTCTCGTTTTTTTTTGTTCATGTAATCAACCGTTCTTCCTCAATTTTCTTTTTACAAGCCTGTGAAACCTGCTGATGCCCAGTTGTCGAAGAGCTAGAATGAAAATCTTGTGTTCGTAAGTCCGAATCTCGGTCCTGATTTATTTCGTTGTTATTTTTCCTAACCACTGATTCAATTAGAGCCGTTGTCAAGTTACTGGCTTACGAATATGTGCATGCCGTAATGGTTAAGCACTTGAATCGGCTCAGCATAGAATGCGCAGAAAAGTGTTCAACTGACCACGTGGATATAACTAAAGGCTGTTTAAATCGGGAACAATCGAAGCCAACAAGCCACACTTCAGATAAACTTTATTGAAACATGCTCAGAACAGCATAGTTCATTTGCCCAAGAGGTGAGCGATACAGGGTTCATTTCACGTTAATTTGTCTTATGAATGTTTGGCTATTATAGCCTGTTCTCGAGCATCATTATGTTAAATATATGTGTCGCGTTCTGAGAAAACTGGCATGTGCGTTAAGTGTCGTCCCTGATTAGCCTGTGCAGTCCGTACAGGCTAATCAGGGACGACACTTTCCGCCTGAACTGGATTTTCGCTAAGAAGAGACCTCATTTAAACGAAAAATTCCATAAAAGCGGAAATTGTTGTCCCTGNATACAAATCGAATGACATACGCGTTAAACATACATGTTTAAGTCATAAAACATTTGTATTGTCACGTCGACGTACTTCTGGCTTTGTAGCGTCCATGTTTAACCAATATCTATATAAATGTTCCTTAAGATTCATCTCTAACAAGTGCGACCTTTTCATGTATTTTGATAATTCGAGTATAATTTAGTAAAGTTATTTAAAAAAAAACTATATAAATAAATATAAACGTTAACAAAAAAAGACAAAAATATAAATACCTTCATAATTGCAATTGCTTATGAAAAACAAACAGTCCGACACAAGTAGCAGATTTACCTTTGAATATTTTCTGAATCGAATCCAAAATAAATACAGGTTCATCCCGGATGTTTTTGCAGAACCGCAAGTAAATCAAACGGATTTCGTCATCCTGTTCACCCAGACAGACCAATCAAAAAGAGACCGCACATTTCACACTAACATCTGTGCAAATTTTAATCAAATACATGGGAATAAAGCACGTAAACACATACTATAGACTGCATACAACACCTTATTTACACAAAGGTAACAATATTCATGCTTGCTTTAATAAAGAAAGACTGAATAGAAACTTGAAAACAATGTCAAAATATAGCCATTTTAATATTAACAATCTTCGTCACATATAATTATTCGATTAGTTTAATTGTTAAGTTATCAAAAGGTATTTCCATTCGATTTTTAATATATAAATTAAACGGATTGCTGTGTTCGTCATATCCTGGTTCATATTGACAGATCAATCAAAAGAGGCCTACCATTTTACCATGAAAAATACTTAAGACACTTTTGCATAATTCAAATGAATTTGAATGGCTTATTTATAAGAAAGGATCTATTGGTTACGTTTCGTAAATAGACTTAAAAATGAATTCAAAAACACAATTCAATATTCTCAACAACACAATAAAATATCATGCCAATATTTATAAAAAATATGGAAAAAAGCACGTAAACACAAAATGAATATCTTGTACGTCAGACTGCATGCAACGCCTTATTTACACGTACGTAACATATCTCCTGCTTGCCTTAATAAAAACTGAATAGTAATTTACAAACGTTGGCAAAATGGAGCCATTTTTATCGTCCCATATAATTCATTCGCTTAGTCTCTTTGTCATGAATTCAAAAGGTATATGTTTACGTTTCATACCCTATTGCATTGAGTCATGACATAAAAACAAAGTTAAATGTCTATATGGATACAGATTTTCAACACTGCGTTTTTGATCAGTTTTCTAAATGCGATCATATTCACACAATTAACTAGTCGG
>VMBQ01013373.1:0-18912 GCA_007657795.1 Dreissena rostriformis | reverse complement strand
AAACTTAGAAATAATCGCGTTTGTCGAAATGGACGTATACGTATAGGACTCATACTTTCGGTTTTATAAGTACCGTTTGAAAAATAATAAATTACTTGCTAAGAAGGCTATAGATTTCATGCCAATTTTGCACACTTTCAAATTGCATCCACATGTATTGATTAACATGTACTTCATTTCAAGGTCAGAGGCTTTAAGAAAGCATTTTTTTGCAAACAAAGTAACACTACAATATAAACATGAAATAATAATTCTATTTGATGTTATCTAACATGTGTTCCGCACGTATTATTTACATTTTATGGTGAAAGTCAATTATCCGTGGCGTCTCGTCAGTACGACAACCCTTTTTCCAGTCTTTGTTTTGAATAGCATGCCAAATTAAGAAGAATGGTAAATACATGTATATTTACTTTCATAATTGTCTCTTAACATATTTTCGTAATTATATTCCGATAAACAAATTAGGTTGTTTCATAGTTGGATTCGTGTGAAAATACTTTGATGTTCACTGTCCAAAGCCTTTTCGTAATGTAAAGTAGTAAAATTTGTTCCTAGCTTTAAATAACAAAGTAATATATAAGCTTCTCTTCAAATGTGTCAATTACCTTTCGAAACCATACTAAATAATCGTTTGTTTGACTATTTGCTAAACCATTTGACGAGGGAACTTACAGTGATTGATTTGCTATATGCACTGAGCACACGAATCTTAGAGAGGGTTTAAGCCAGTGTTTATTGGAAAATTCCTTTATTTCAGTGGACATTTTGTGGATGCATTGGACAAACCGATGTTTGCACACGTGAACAATTTACCTGCCAAGCCGATACAGATCAATGGAATCATTTGTAAAATGAGTTAGATCCATCGAATAGGTATGCCCGTTAGTTCAACTATTTTATTTTTGTGACAAATCAATCAGATATGCCAGGAACAGTTGTGTACGATCGTAAGATTGCGAGATATGGCTGGTTTACCTAGATTGTTATGTTCAGAACAGAAACGGAAAGCAATCAAGCAATGAATTTTCATTATGGATTGGTGGAACTCTGGGAACAGGCACTTTTATGATGTCTGAGAATAGAACGCGATTTTATGTTTGTGTTTTGGTGTAAACGAAAAATTGGGACTGACCTTCAAGACTAAAACAAGTTAAGCGTGTCATAAGTAAAGCTATTTAACAACGTGGCGAGCATTCATTTAGCGATTATTCGATTAGATGGTATATATAATTCAAATAAACCGTTCGATTGATTGCCTGGTTTGCATCCAGTGTATGATATATGCATTACTCATCACTTTCAATATAGTTACTTTTATTTTATTAAAAACGTGAGTATATTCTTGAATATCATTATTATCATCACTTCGTTTTTTGTTCCTTTTTTACATGCATACACGTTATGCAATTTTTATTCCAACTTATATGAATATGATCTACTCAAATGTTCCTTATTATTATCCAGACTTAATCTGCTTCTGCCGGTTAACTTAAAAACCTAAATGTTAATTGGACATCATGTCACTGTATTTTTTTGTTTAAAATAAGATCAATATAAAAAATATAAAGATGTTTATATTGTGCACTATTGGTATTAACCTGAATTAATGTTAGTACGCATCTATAGCACCTAGATAACATTAGCACGAACACGCATTTATATTAATTATAACATCAATACTGGAAAAATAGAATACGTCTTCAGAAAATGGTTCAGGTCTGCTTCACATCGGTGAAACATACAAGTGTTCGTTTTAGTAATAAAATCTCAGGAACGGATCTCTGTGATCAGACAAGGTATCTGGCAATAGTTTTAACAGGTTAACGACAAAACACATTCATCGAGGAAAATATGAAACATTTTGATTGTGTTAATAAGAAGTGTAAATCAAATTTGAACAAAAAATGCTGAATTGAGTCCACCCATAATGTGTTTAAAGAGTTCGATCAGTTTTCTTTATAATAAACACACATCAATTTTAAAGTATTAATGCATAGTATGCACCCAGGTGCGTTAAGTATTTCTTTATATAAGGAATAAACAATAATTACGTGTTTATTTCTAAAATAATCACGGTCGTAAGACAAATAGTAAAACTGGATAATCAACAAAATAATGTATCTGATGTTCCTTGAAATGTATTGGTATTGATATATTTAAATACAAGAAAATGATATTAAGATGTAATCAAGCAATTTACAAGTAGGCTGATGTTTCCATTAGTATCACATTATAAGACAAGCCTTTGCCATGTGTGCACATACGCAAGGAAAAATTAACATAAAATGAATGGGAATGGGCAAATAATTTCCTTTGACAATTGTCACAGTGATTGCGTATGGATATATGCAAATACAATTTGCGTGTATGATATATGATTGACACAAATTCGTTACGCGTTCTTGCATGGTCTTGCATTTGCACATTCTGGTTACCAAATACGTACTATATTGCGATCTTTTGTAAGGCGTATACGCGTTTATGTAAACAACGAGAACAATACATCGAATTCAATTTACAGCTAAGGAAATGCACAATGTGGGATTTAAATATGTATCTATCGACGCTGATATGTGACATAAAAATACATCATGCACACTAAAATATTAAACAAGTTTATCCGTTCGTTTACGTAGTATAAGAATGTACATGTACGAAATGGTTTAACCACACAACGTTTTGTTAAATGCTTTGGAAAATAAAATGTTTGTAATATTAGATGCATTATAAAACGTTTACAAGTAATAACTCGTATATGTTATTGGCTGTATCGTAAGTCCAAAACAAATGTTTTTATTATAATCATCAATATGAAAGGCGTGTCGATCAAATGTGTTTTCTTAAACTTTTGGTACGCCATATCAGATATTTTTCTGTTAGATAATAATTCTCGATGAGAGATATAATTCATATTTTTCTAATATTTAGTTAATAGGTTAAATGGTAGCAAATATGATCGAAAACTCAAAACTGAATATTAAACAAATGTTTAAGACTCGTGGAAACATAACTGGGTCGGTCATGATTTGGGGAACACAATCTGTTATAATCGTAAACAATAATTATATGATAAATTGTTGTAGGAAATAGGAAGCTGGAAAAAGAAAATTATTTCAATACATATTTTACTTTACCTGAAGTTGACCAAAGACACTTTTGATAAGGCGGATGAAAACCAATTTGCTCGGCAAATCTAGAGGATCAACATAAAATATTTGTCCACAATTTGCAAAATAAATAGTCCAATGAATGTTAAAATAGTGAAACCTTTTTACGTCGACTGGAACAAGAAGCTAGGAAACTGCGAAAGTTGTTATCCACGAATAATGACTATCCTTGTTTTGTCAAGGCGATCAATGACGAAACATTTCTTCGTGATTCAAACGTCAAACTAACTAACAAACGATGACATTTCACATAAACCAAAAAAAGAGAAAATTTCGAGAATCGCTCATACAATAACTGTTGTTAACGAAGGCTTTACGAGACAGAACTGTCCGCTTATCAATATATCAACAACGAATTACCCCACAAAATGGCCATTATGAATAATTCATTGTTTCTTTTGTGTCGTAATGTCCCTAATGCTCAAGACATGAGAGTAATTCCGAGGATCTTTACACAGAAAGTAGAACTCATAAACAATTCAGTTGAGTTAAGTTCGTCACAAATAATCTTACTTTCACTAGTTTTCAATAATAGAATAAAGCTCCAGGGTCCTCCGAACGTGCAATAAATGAAATGTATGCCATACGAAAACATGCAAAAGTAATGGCTTTTTTTCACCTTATAATGTTTATAACATTATTGTTATTCCAATGCACCAAAAATTGTGGGTTTACCGCTCCAAATTGGGGACATCAGCTTTAATCATTTAACTAATGTTTCGTTTGATGGATTTTCTTAATCGTAAAATACGAGCTGACAATGACAGGAATTATAACATTGATAATGGTCCTGGAATTACATTCTTACTGTTTTTGCTACATATTTCGACATGGGTTTTCATCATACATGTAACGGTTACAAGCTTAAGTTAGGTTAAAAACTATCACCGAATCGTTAACCTTCGTTAATTATCCGTCAAACGAACGGGAGTAACTATTCTGGAAGGCTCATTTTCTAGAGCAACCAGGAATAGGGGACAATATATAAACAAGAACAGCAAATATACAACTCTGTGTATTTATATGTGCATCATGGTCTTAAGTTCATCATTTTTAGTGTGACCATTAATTTGCAGGCTCGCGGTTTTTGTGAATGTCCAGATGGCAAACTAATGTTGGATGTAAGATAATGTGTTCGTTTTTTGTAAAGTAGATAAATAAATACTCATTTTATTTGTATTTCTTAAACAAAAATACCACAGTTTGTTTCACTCAACTGTCGTCTGGTTAACTCTGACTTATAAGACGTTCCAATTTTGTGCACTTAAACTTTGTGTTATATTATGTTGATCTCCAACGTAATTTTATCATGTTTGTCAATTGTGTAATGTTCAGTTATAAATTGCGCACGTGTTTTAAGCATTAATACTGTGTGACATATCTTAATATACCCGATAGTATGAATAATGTATTTACGATATATCATTCAATCCTACATCAATCTATCATTTCAATCTTACACGACGTTGTTCATTTCAGGACTATAAACCATTCTTTCCATTCGGTGATCCGAGTCGTTTTGCAGCGTTCTTTTCCAGCGTATTTGACAAAAAATAAAGGTAAGTGTCGTGATAGTAATACTAAATATTTTAAAATGGAGATTAATAACAATAATATTATTGAGAAACTAGCATTCGTATGACTCGTCTTGTTTGTTGCGCGGTAGTCACAATTAAAATGCATGCTTATGTTGTATTTAAAACAAAGTCTTCCATGAGCTAATATTGTATTGTTAATATCCTAACAGACGGGACACAACATTTGTATTCTACAGTTCTACGCATGTATACGTAAATGTTCCGGAAATAACATAGTTTTGTACGCATATACCGAACCTATACAATATAAAATATAAAAAAAACTGGTTCAAACGGTCATTATACACTTTCTGAATCCATAAGAATGCTTGTGGTTGTTTTGTTTGTCAATTGATTATTGGGTCGGAAACAAATAGCCTTTGAGAGCAGAAATAAGCGTTGGTTTGTTTCAGTCTATTATCTCAAGAGAAATGTATTGGTTTTATTTGTTTTGTTTCAGTGTAAATGTTCCAAGATAATTGTATAGGCGTTGTTTTGTTTCTAATGCTGTCTAAAGATAAATCAACATGGAATTTAACGAACAAAACGCAAAATAATACTATGATAATTTAAGTCGTTATCCTTTGGAGGACAGAAGTTTAACCATGTAGTGGGGTTGTATTTGTTTAAGCGTTTGTGTATACGTCAATTTGCTTCGGCTTTTGACAGATGGCATAATGTGAAAATAGGGTTTCTGTCCCACACCCTCTTTCGTCGTAAATTCGTAAATTGTTTGTAAGGTAAACTCATGTGAGGCAAATAGTAAATAGCCCCATGTGCATTATGTTTTATAAAAAATGTTTCGAGTATAGTAAAGTTAGACATACATTTATCTTGGTATTTTACATTTAACCATACATTGTTTAGTTACGTCTGTCTACGAGTGAAACAATCTTTATATTGTTTTGTTTCGGTGGTTTACTCAAGAGAACTTTAACTTTAAGTTTCTTAATAAAAAGTTAATGCAATGAAACCTAATTGTTTGTTTTGTTGTACATCGCGAAGCTTTTTTTAAGGGAACTACGGTGTGTTTAGGGGTAGATATTGTTTGGCCAGTACGTTTAGCGAATTGACAAATACACTTTTAATATCCATAGAGTAATGTAAGTCTGTATATGTGCATCGAAAATATTTTGTTAAATGGAACTCTATAACATATGAATGTCAGTGTGTCTTCTGTTAAATTAGTACAACGTATTACCTTGTATGGGTTTTTTTGTCATTTCACATGCACATTAATATGTCCACATTGGCACTTTGTATTCAGGTATTGCTTAAAATTAAACCTTTAAAATTAATTGTCCTTACAGAAAGTTACTATGGGTTAACATCAACATGAATTAGTTATTCATCATGTGAAAGCCAATGTAGCCGAAAATAGTTCGATGCATGCTAAATTGGAATCAGTGCGACCTTATTGTACATGCTTGATTTATTCCAGCTGCATAACAAGCTATCGCATGTATAGAAATTATACGACATATTATTATCAATTCATTATTATCTGACGATTGCAATTGACCTTGTGTATGTTGTTAGGTGAGATGTCTTTAAGCAACAATACCTGACCTGCACAGTTTATAAAATGTAGTTTAAGTGTTTGTGGACGGCTTCATTATTCATTATAATGTGAACTATGGACAGCTGAAGAGCTGTTATTGCTTTATGTGTCGTTAAAAATACATTTGCAATAACTATAAAGACAATACGTGTCTGCTTTTGAGATACAGCTGTAAAATATTTCTCGGTAAAGGGAAACAAATATTATGTCAAAACGTTATTGATGTACGGTGGAAGAGGTATTTGAAATGGATAATCCTTCTTTTCAATAGTTTCAACAATTCCTATAGATTCAGTCACCTACATATTATGGAATTGATGAAATATTTCGTAAAGGTCATTGGTTGATAGATGTAATGGTTGACTATTTACTGTCAGTGAGCAGGCAACTTATGTTGATTGACTTTAAGAGAAGGAACAACGTTTGACAATTCGATCTTCTTGTAAGATCGTGAGCGTAAGGAAAGTTGTGTATGGTTTTCAAGGTAAGACATCTTCTACCAACGATAACACACTTATCAAACACCGCTGAACAAAGAAAGCTCTTCGAAACATAGAATTATTCTATTTTACATATAATGTGTAACAACTTTAACAAATATCTTTACATTTAAGTTATGATTGATTCAATACCAAAATTAAGAAATGACTAAAGCAATTTATACTTCTATTAGGAACCTTAAAGAACACTTTTTCGGATCTTTCGATCAGGGGACATGAGCAGAGAAAACTAGAATAGAAAACTCGATTATTTCGCTCTAGGAAGAAAAAGTAAAATGAGAAGGTTTTTAAGGTTTGGAGCTCCGGTTTAAGTGCCTTATATGTTTTTGCATTAACCGTTCCAAGGCGGTGACCCTGGATTTATTCCTTTCCGCGTTTTTACTGTGTCATGTTTTTCGTGTTGTCACTTATGTACATTAACCATTTAAGTGAATAGCTCTGTGCAAAGTGTGAGGTATGAGACTAAAAAAACGTATTCAAACACGTATGCGCCGACCCCAGTTTAATTCATGTTTGTGTTGTTGTTGTTTTTTTTTTTTGTATTTCAGTGTCCTGTCCATGACATGTGTTGTGTATCATACGGTTCGTTGCCATAAATACAGGAGCACGTTACTTTACGATTTTTCTCTTGCTTCTCTTGCTGATGACGTTTCGGTTTGAATATAGTTGATCATAGGTTATAGGGAACTGCAGATAACAACCACGTATATTTACAACGACATGTCTAGACGGCATATGTAATATTACCACATGATAAGTATTTTCCTGGTCAGGTTAGTAACCGCAGCCAACGCCAATTAAACGAACAATAGTTTAACGTTTGATAAAAGTTTTATTAACTATAAAGCAATCCGTATAACACCTAGTTAGATAGATAGCTAGATAGATAGATAGCTAGATAGCTAGATAGATAGATAGCTAGATAGATAGATAGATAGATAGATAGATAGATAGATAGATAGATAGATAGATAGATAGATAGATAGATAGATAGATAGATAGATAGATAGATAGATAGATAGATAGATAGATAGATAGATAGATAGATAGATAGATAGATAGATAGATAGATAGATAGATAGATAGATAGATAGATAGATAGATAGATAGATAGATAGATAGATAGATAGATAGATAGATAGATAGATAGATAGATAGATAGATAGATAGATAGATAGATAGATAGATAGATAGATAGATAGATAGATAGATAGATAGATAGATAGATAGATAGATAGATAGATAGATAGATAGATAGATAGATAGATAGATAGATAGATAGATAGATAGATAGATAGATAGATAGATAGATAGATAGATAGATAGATAGATAGATAGATAGATAGATAGATAGATAGATAGATAGATAGATAGATAGATAGATAGATAGATAGATAGATAGATAGATAGATAGATAGATAGATAGATAGATAGATAGATAGATAGATAGATAG
Source organism: Dreissena rostriformis (assembly GCA_007657795.1). Taxonomy (NCBI): domain Eukaryota; kingdom Metazoa; phylum Mollusca; class Bivalvia; order Myida; family Dreissenidae; genus Dreissena; species Dreissena rostriformis. The sequence goes on along the minus strand of VMBQ01013373.1, from coordinate 10,650 downwards.
ATAGATAGATAGATAGATAGATAGATAGATAGATAGATAGATAGATAGATAGATAGATAGATAGATAGATAGATAGATAGATAGATAGATAGATAGATAGATAGATAGATAGATAGATAGATAGATAGATAGATAGATAGATAGATAGATAGATAGATAGATAGATAGATAGATAGATAGATAGATAGATAGATAGATAGATAGATAGATAGATAGATAGATAGATAGATAGATAGATAGATAGATAGATAGATAGATAGATAGATAGATAGATAGATAGATAGATAGATAGATAGATAGATAGATAGATAGATAGATAGATAGATAGATAGATAGATAGATAGATAGATAGATAGATAGATAGATAGATAGATAGATAGATAGATAGATAGATAGATAGATAGATAGATAGATAGATAGATAGATAGATAGATAGATAGATAGATAGATAGATAGATAGATAGATAGATAGATAGATAGATAGATAGATAGATAGATAGATAGATAGATAGATAGATAGATAGATAGATAGATAGATAGATAGATAGATAGATAGATAGATAGATAGATAGATAGATAGATAGATAGATAGATAGATAGATAGATAGATAGATAGATAGATAGATAGATAGATAGATAGATAGATAGATAGATAGATAGATAGATAGATAGATAGATAGATAGATAGATAGATAGATAGATAGATAGATAGATAGATAGATAGATAGATAGATAGATAGATAGATAGATAGATAGATAGATAGATAGATAGATAGATAGATAGATAGATAGATAGATAGATAGATAGATAGATAGATAGATAGATAGATAGATAGATAGATAGATAGATAGATAGATAGATAGATAGATAGATAGATAGATAGATAGATAGATAGATAGATAGATAGATAGATAGATAGATAGATAGATAGATAGATAGATAGATAGATAGATAGATAGATAGATAGATAGATAGATAGATAGATAGATAGATAGATAGATAGATAGATAGATAGATAGATAGATAGATAGATAGATAGATAGATAGATAGATAGATAGATAGATAGATAGATAGATAGATAGATAGATAGATAGATAGATAGATAGATAGATAGATAGATAGATAGATAGATAGATAGATAGATAGATAGATAGATAGATAGATAGATAGATAGATAGATAGATAGATAGATAGATAGATAGATAGATAGATAGATAGATAGATAGATAGATAGATAGATAGATAGATAGATAGATAGATAGATAGATAGATAGATAGATAGATAGATAGATAGATAGATAGATAGATAGATAGATAGATAGATAGATAGATAGATAGATAGATAGATAGATAGATAGATAGATAGATAGATAGATAGATAGATAGATAGATAGATAGATAGATAGATAGATAGATAGATAGATAGATAGATAGATAGATAGATAGATAGATAGATAGATAGATAGATAGATAGATAGATAGATAGATAGATAGATAGATAGATAGATAGATAGATAGATAGATAGATAGATAGATAGATAGATAGATAGATAGATAGATAGATAGATAGATAGATAGATAGATAGATAGATAGATAGATAGATAGATAGATAGATAGATAGATAGATAGATAGATAGATAGATAGATAGATAGATAGATAGATAGATAGATAGATAGATAGATAGATAGATAGATAGATAGATAGATAGATAGATAGATAGATAGATAGATAGATAGATAGATAGATAGATAGATAGATAGATAGATAGATAGATAGATAGATAGATAGATAGATAGATAGATAGATAGATAGATAGATAGATAGATAGATAGATAGATAGATAGATAGATAGATAGATAGATAGATAGATAGATAGATAGATAGATAGATAGATAGATAGATAGATAGATAGATAGATAGATAGATAGATAGATAGATAGATAGATAGATAGATAGATAGATAGATAGATAGATAGATAGATAGATAGATAGATAGATAGATAGATAGATAGATAGATAGATAGATAGATAGATAGATAGATAGATAGATAGATAGATAGATAGATAGATAGATAGATAGATAGATAGATAGATAGATAGATAGATAGATAGATAGATAGATAGATAGATAGATAGATAGATAGATAGATAGATAGATAGATAGATAGATAGATAGATAGATAGATAGATAGATAGATAGATAGATAGATAGATAGATAGATAGATAGATAGATAGATAGATAGATAGATAGATAGATAGATAGATAGATAGATAGATAGATAGATAGATAGATAGATAGATAGATAGATAGATAGATAGATAGATAGATAGATAGATAGATAGATAGATAGATAGATAGATAGATAGATAGATAGATAGATAGATAGATAGATAGATAGATAGATAGATAGATAGATAGATAGATAGATAGATAGATAGATAGATAGATAGATAGATAGATAGATAGATAGATAGATAGATAGATAGATAGATAGATAGATAGATAGATAGATAGATAGATAGATAGATAGATAGATAGATAGATAGATAGATAGATAGATAGATAGATAGATAGATAGATAGATAGATAGATAGATAGATAGATAGATAGATAGATAGATAGATAGATAGATAGATAGATAGATAGATAGATAGATAGATAGATAGATAGATAGATAGATAGATAGATAGATAGATAGATAGATAGATAGATAGATAGATAGATAGATAGATAGATAGATAGATAGATAGATAGATAGATAGATAGATAGATAGATAGATAGATAGATAGATAGATAGATAGATAGATAGATAGATAGATAGATAGATAGATAGATAGATAGATAGATAGATAGATAGATAGATAGATAGATAGATAGATAGATAGATAGATAGATAGATAGATAGATAGATAGATAGATAGATAGATAGATAGATAGATAGATAGATAGATAGATAGATAGATAGATAGATAGATAGATAGATAGATAGATAGATAGATAGATAGATAGATAGATAGATAGATAGATAGATAGATAGATAGATAGATAGATAGATAGATAGATAGATAGATAGATAGATAGATAGATAGATAGATAGATAGATAGATAGATAGATAGATAGATAGATAGATAGATAGATAGATAGATAGATAGATAGATAGATAGATAGATAGATAGATAGATAGATAGATAGATAGATAGATAGATAGATAGATAGATAGATAGATAGATAGATAGATAGATAGATAGATAGATAGATAGATAGATAGATAGATAGATAGATAGATAGATAGATAGATAGATAGATAGATAGATAGATAGATAGATAGATAGATAGATAGATAGATAGATAGATAGATAGATAGATAGATAGATAGATAGATAGATAGATAGATAGATAGATAGATAGATAGATAGATAGATAGATAGATAGATAGATAGATAGATAGATAGATAGATAGATAGATAGATAGATAGATAGATAGATAGATAGATAGATAGATAGATAGATAGATAGATAGATAGATAGATAGATAGATAGATAGATAGATAGATAGATAGATAGATAGATAGATAGATAGATAGATAGATAGATAGATAGATAGATAGATAGATAGATAGATAGATAGATAGATAGATAGATAGATAGATAGATAGATAGATAGATAGATAGATAGATAGATAGATAGATAGATAGATAGATAGATAGATAGATAGATAGATAGATAGATAGATAGATAGATAGATAGATAGATAGATAGATAGATAGATAGATAGATAGATAGATAGATAGATAGATAGATAGATAGATAGATAGATAGATAGATAGATAGATAGATAGATAGATAGATAGATAGATAGATAGATAGATAGATAGATAGATAGATAGATAGATAGATAGATAGATAGATAGATAGATAGATAGATAGATAGATAGATAGATAGATAGATAGATAGATAGATAGATAGATAGATAGATAGATAGATAGATAGATAGATAGATAGATAGATAGATAGATAGATAGATAGATAGATAGATAGATAGATAGATAGATAGATAGATAGATAGATAGATAGATAGATAGATAGATAGATAGATAGATAGATAGATAGATAGATAGATAGATAGATAGATAGATAGATAGATAGATAGATAGATAGATAGATAGATAGATAGATAGATAGATAGATAGATAGATAGATAGATAGATAGATAGATAGATAGATAGATAGATAGATAGATAGATAGATAGATAGATAGATAGATAGATAGATAGATAGATAGATAGATAGATAGATAGATAGATAGATAGATAGATAGATAGATAGATAGATAGATAGATAGATAGATAGATAGATAGATAGATAGATAGATAGATAGATAGATAGATAGATAGATAGATAGATAGATAGATAGATAGATAGATAGATAGATAGATNTTAACATTTTTTTGGTATCAAATGATAAAAACCTTTGCTTTCTGTATAGGAACTTAAGTCTTGCATTTGCCTTCTTAATGACTGATGTAACCATACTTTCAAAACTTAAACATTGATCTAAAGTAGCACCCAAATATTTGACTGAGTCAGTGTGCTGTATAACTGTACCATTGCACGAAATATTAAGGTTAGACTCCTTCTTTAACTTAGGTTTCGAGCCAAATAAAATCGATTCTGTTTTACCCAGGTGTAATGACAATTTATTGTCAACTAACCAGTGACTAACTCTTTCCAGATCTTGTGCTAATAAACACTCAATATCATGTTTAGACTTACCAGACACCAGAATAGCAGAATCATCGGCATATAATAAAAGCTTATTGTTTACAACTCCTGCCATGTCATTCAAGTATATTAAAAATAGCAGAGGTCCCAGTATTGAGCCTTGGGGCACACCACATGTGACATTTTCCAAAGATGACTGTATACCAGAAACATCAGTACATTGTAATGGTGAATGCTTTTTATATATTTGGCACACCCAGTATTACAATTGTACTAATACTTTAATTGACTTTTAAGGTTTTGGGGCCTTGTAATTTCATGGATACAAATAAAATGCAGAAAACGTTGACGAACGCACATCCTGGGCAGCGTGCAGTGCTTCTCCTGAGTCGTGTTGATATACGGCAACCCTAACACTTTGAACTTTGTGAAGACGAATAAGGACCACATTACTCCCCATCGAATGTTTATTATCGGCCGAAGGAGTAAAAACAATTGTCGATATCAGTTGTCCGTCTGCTACAATCTTGAACCATTAGCAATGGGCTTTAAGTGATTGTAATGTGGCAGAAATGAAATACACGCCGTTGACAGGGACCGTAAAGATGCCAGTGATATAATTGTAGGCAGCCCCATCGTTCAATATCACAATATCAAAATGTACAGTTTGATCAGGTCCTAGGTTTGCTATTGAATGGGAGAGGTAAGCTGAAAAGGTTATGTTGGAAGTAACGTTTGCAGCAGTTCTTTCTGCAATTATAAAAAAAATTATAATACGAAATGATGCATACCCATCTTTGTTACATGTGGAAAATAAATTTGGCTTGCTCTAAACATAATGCCTTTTAGCAAAGAATCTATTTATTTTTTCTAATTAATAACAGCCATTTACTAAGCGTCTATGCAATTTAAGTATATCAAAGACGGTGTTTATGTCCTTTCAGAATCATCAGTCCACTCCGAAATTCATCTGACGTAACACAAGTATTTAGTTTCTTCTCAAGTAGTTCCGTTTTCTTCGTTTCAATCTCGAGTCGGTTTACAAGATGATCAATATTTCTCTTCATGGAAGCAAGTGTGGATAAAATCTCATCATTATTGGTTACCTCACATAAACACACGTTTTGCAGCAGAATACAGAAAAATAGAACAGATATTCCGCTAGAAACATATTTCATTTTATATAAACGCTCTTAAGAGGTAGAGTTTCCGTTAAAAACAATCGAATAGTTAATGACTGAATGAACACAAACGACTTGACTTTATCTAGCAGATATCGTGACTCTTGACTGTTTATAGGGAAACATTATCTATTTTTCAAAAGCAATTATGATTACGCGACCTAGGCAGTGTTTGTATCGGCCTTTATGTTGAATGTATTCTGATAGAGTAATATACCATTTTAAGTTAAGGACAAAGATGCGATTTTAAGATACAAAATAACGGTGCTTTTTTCTCGAAATTCTTTAAGTGTATTATTAATGGATATTTACTTTTTCTTTCATGTACATAACTACAAGTTATTTTATTCTTATTCCAACTTATTATTTTTTTTTAAATGCTCTACTTAAATATACCTTGTTATCATCATAACATAACATGCTTCAAACGGTTATCTGTAAACCAATATGTTCGTTTGACATCATGAGCAAATTGTTTTTTTATTATCAGAGAAGAAACGTATAAGACACTGCCTTTCGTTCTAATCCCGTTCAAACAGTGTTTTTGTTATAAATTATTGTATGCAATTTTCTTCAATATGTATGTGTGTTTGAAATATATATCATTACACCAAATATCACAGAACATGTAAAACTTAAGTAAAGAGTATATCAAGTCAAAAATTTTTTAACATTTACAAACAATTCAGTATAATAGTAACTATGATGCACGCATAGTATTTGCTAAATACGCGGGTATCACAGACATCCAAAAGTTTGATCGATCATATTGTATGCAGCAATAAAGATAATATATTTCAATCCGGTATTATTCCAATAGGTGTAAGCGACCATTTCATGACTTNGACTCTTAACCTTGAACTTGAAAGGAAGATCCCAAATCCAAATCAAGTAATTGTAAAATGCATTTTAAATAGAACAGACTCCTTCCAAATGGGACAAAACATGCGAGATCATGACCATGGGTATTTTAACATCAAAACATGAGAGCCATGTGGGAACTAATGAAAATACCTTAAACATACCAGTATCATCTATAATACCTGTTTAATGATTTCAAATGTACAAATTACCACTGTTTTCTCTCACGAGATTTTTTTTCATAGGTGCATGTATTTTTTTCATCAGGTTTTGTCAATGGCGTGACTTAGTCTTGCCTTGAGTTTTCATATCTCATGATATCTGGTGTCTACAATTTATATTTCTCAGCTGAATAATATAGCCTATAAATATGTTGTTTCATAGTAGATCTGGATATCATTTCGTAATAGGTATCTGAGAATAAAACAAATAGTTATAATTATTTGTTAAAGCACATCAACAGAAATTAATAATTTTGCCAAACTGTTGGTAAAAAAATCATTATTTATGTCATAATTAATCGTATAGAAATTTTTATGAAGAAGACAATGCCCTTACAAAAAAGTCATGCAAAATGTTTGTAAAATAACAAAACCCTCCTTCTGGGGGCCAAAAACAAACAAACAAAAACTCAAAATACTTCATTTGGATGCTTTACTATAATGATAAATAAAATTATGGCCAAAAAGCCCTGATAGGGTGAAAGGTCCCATAACAGATGACAAAATATTAAAAGGTTGGCCTGTTTGAAGTGTCATGCTGCACATTAACCATCCTGTCATCTTGTTGTCGTGGGCGACCATATTTAACAGTTAATCAAGTTCTATGCAAATTATGAATGGTGGTGTCAGGATGGTAAAAAAGTAAAACAAATAGTGTGATAAAAATGGTAAGATATTATGCAATAAGCGCAAAGAAAGGCATAATTGTTTATAAAAGTATCATCCATTTATTCGTTTACACTTATTTGAATAATTTATTGTGAAGTATTATTTATAATTGTCATTCTGATTTCATTTTTAAAATGTGCATCTTGATTACGATATTTTGTTTACTATTGGTAATGTCGTTACCATAAAAACCATTTGTAAACTTTTCAATTTGTCAGCTATTTTTCTCCAGCTGTATACGTTATTATTGACACATACACATTTTGGTCCAAGGATGTGCTCAAATACAAATTACAAACCAATTACCAACTAGATTAGTAAATATTCCTGTTTGGTTATTTTTAATTTAACAAGCCCAGATTTTATTGCCATGTCATCCATTACAGTTGATGTTTGCCTTTCATTCAAAAAATAAAAGTGAATGAAAAACTAGGAGTGGCTTTGAGTCTTAATGATTACTATGACATTTTTCAAGGTCAACTTCAAGCGATAACAAAGGAAGATTTTTTTTTAATTGCTAATTTATGATTGTTTTATAAACAGTAAATTTGCAGGGATGGGTCCAGGTAAGGGAAACAAATATGCTAATCAAGACTAACCCTCATAACGCACGATCCACAGGCATGAAATAAAATGACAAATTTATGTTAGGTGCAAAACAATGATAACTGAATTACGAATAAAAAATGGAAACAGATAAAGATGAAGCCTTTGTATCAGCCCAATATGTTCTCTTCCAGACACAACAATTACTCCATGTTTGCAGACAAAAATATATGGTCACGCACAACAAGTAATAAACATTCATTATTAACAACAAGTAATAAACCTACATTATTACCCCATCACCTTCACATCACTCAACGCCACAACAATATTTCACTGACTTGAGAATACCGCTATTTTACCGATAATATTTTCGGCAATAAAACAGTTGTTGAACAATTCGCTAGCCTTGTTTTATTGCTATTTAACTCGCGCTGAGAGCCTTTATGGTCATTAACATCTGAAGACCACCAGGTCAGTATATTTTAACATGGCTTGTCATTTATGGCACAAAAAACTTTGTCTGATGACACATACTCAGCCATTGAGAAAAAAGTATTGCATAGGGCAGATCAGGTCAGGTGAGGTCACGGTAATATTATTTTGGAATGGTCAGAATGATAGGGGTCAATATATTGAGACTTTCAATCATTTTCCATACGATACAGACCAATTCAGTACAAAGGCACATTGGTTTTTTTCGAATCGCATCCTCATTTTTTCATCCTTACCATTTTTGGCATTTATTATATTATTGTAATAGTTCAGTTATTAATATGACGAAACATGTAAAAACAAGAGCTGTGTTTGTCAGAAACACAATGCCCCCTACTGCGCTTTGAAGCCATATATTTGACCTTTGACCTTGAAGGATGACCTTGACCTTTCACCACTCAAAATGTGCAGCTCCATGAGATACACATGCATGCAAAATATCAAGTTGCTATGTTCAATAATGCAAAAGTTATGACCAAGGTTAAAGTTTTGGGACAGAATGACAGACAGACAGGCCAAAAACAATATACCCCCTTTTTTTTTAAAAGGGGAATAAAAAAATAGTATTATCCATTTTATGTTTATGTTTTTCTTGTCACCAATTAGAATGAATATGCAACCTTAAGGACAACAAAAGCATAACAGAAATTCCCTTCCACCGTATAAACCTTACAAAATCATTCATTAGAAAATTACTACCCATTTCGCCGGCACGCTTATACCATATAGTGACATAGTGATTTACTTCATGCTGAATTACAGCCAAACGGTGATGAGCCATTCATGGCCTATTACTCTTTACAATGGAAATGCTTTTTGAGATCTTTGGGGTTAAGTTAAACGAGAGTACTCAAATATTTCATGCATCTCTGCCAAAACTGCATCATCTATCTGATATTTCATCACTGCTTTTCCTTACCACTTGACAGCTTTTGAAAGGCATTTAAAAACAAAAGATTGCATGTTTATGTTCATCATAAGAATAGCGCAAAGGCATATCAACAGAACCAACACAGCATGCTCAATTGGTCTTGAAAAAATTGTTAATTCTGCTGCAGTTAAACTGTTAATGCATCACTGCTGTATTTTGATGTTTTTTAAGATTTAACTTTGCAACTGATGTTACAAAGTGGCAAAACATCGACTTGTGTATAATAAGGTACAATAACTATAAGACTTGTGTATAATTAGACTTGTGTATAATAAGACTTGTGTATAATAAGGTACAATAACTATAAGACTTGTGTATAATAAGACTTGTGTATAATAAGACTTGTGTATAATAAGACCTGTGTATAATAAGACTTGTGTATAATAAGACTTGTGTATAATAAGACTTGTGTATAATAAGACTTGTGTATAATAAGGTACAATAACTATAAGAGCTGCGTCATGTGATAATGGGTTGTATGTCATATGCGACCAGCAAGGTTTCATGGCTTCATTAGCGGACAAGGTAGCTCCTATCCTGACTGAGCGACTGCGCAGGCTTGTCTGGAGCTGCGCTGGCTGACATTCCATAAGACACATTTGCATATCACGCAGCTCATATAATCATTATATTCCATTTTAAAACTTTTTGCATGAAAATGCTTGATCACAATTGTGTAACACCACCATATTTTGTATCGTTATACTGTATCATCATAATTATTATATTATGTATGTAATAGGCAGTAAAGACCTTAAACATAATAAGTAGCATAACTCAATATTTATTAAGTTTTGCAGCTTTCTTGGCATATGCATGCAAACAATCGTGTATCATAATCATTGTAACGCTGTGGGTATACAGAACATGCTGTGGGTATACAGAACATGCTGTGGGTATACAGAACATGCTGTGGGTATACAGAACATGTTGTGGGTATACAGAACATGCTGTGGGTATACAGAATATAACGCTGTGGGTATACAGAACATAACGCTGTGGGTATACAGAACA
>VMBQ01013372.1:0-16674 GCA_007657795.1 Dreissena rostriformis | reverse complement strand
ATTGTGCAATACTCGTTATCGCCGACGTGTATATTATATTTGAAGCATTCACACACGATTCTACCAAACTGGAATAGTTACGTGACTTGTGAACCGAGTAAGCCATGTGTTCTGGTCACGGAATTTAGACTTCTACTGAATGTCCTAAATACTGTTTTAAGTACCCCATTGCATTTGTAGAACACATATATTCTATACATAGCAAAAGACGGATAGTGCAAATTCGGTTAAGTAGGCTTCATTCTATCCCTGCGCGATTTAAAATGTTTAACAAAGCTGAATTGTGCATGCATGACAAGATAAAAAAACACACAAGAAAACGGCGAGATTGTATTAATTACAATACTTCATAATGGCAATAAATGTCTGCAGATGAATACTGTCGATATAATTGCACACTTGGATGTTATCGGCCGTCAAATTAGATTAGTAACATTGTTTGACAATTGCTAGTGAATAGATAGATAAAAACAAAAAAAAAATAGTTTAAGATATGGCTCGATTATTTGGAGAATGCATTATTCGCGATGTTAAATGACTAAATCATTCGGTCTAGTAGATATCCGCTGTTTATGCTTGCATAATTTTATCATAAATATTTATATAAATCAAAATAAATTAGTGTATCTTAAACATGTTTAATAATCTATGTGTTTGTATATATTTGTATCAATATATGCAAGGGAAAATGTAAGTGACCTTAAATGATATTTGGGGGTTTTCAAATACGTTTCATAATATAATTAAGGAAAGGTAGTCCTATGCTGATTCTTAATATTATTGCAAATTTCAATCTTCTCTGATACGTATATTGACCATATAATACAAGCTAGATGACGGCCACGTGGGCCAGCGATGAAGAGCGACATCACGAAAAGGATTGGCCCAAGCCTTTCTCCACTACTAGCTTTTAAATTTCATCGATTTTTTTCGAATTCATGACTTTATTGAGATCAATATGTCAGTCCCAATATTGAATAAATTGTGTAATATTCCGTTATGAATAGCCTTAAATAACCTTGTATAACCATGGTAACATCACGGTGATGCAGTGAACAGGACACGCAATACTTACTTCGATTTATTGTACTTCGTTCAACATACCCTACATAATGTACCTGCTTTCTGGACTACTGTTGAGTGCAATGCTTTAATTTAAACAATGTGATGCAGGATTTGTGGTTATTTTAAGACATTAAATGAACTGTCTATGAGATTGCGATATGCCATGTGAACGAATACAAAAGCATGGGATTGCACATAGAAATATGCACTGAAAATTCCCAAACAAAGTCACGATCTCCTGATGGAGCTTTAAATGTAGAAGTACTAATATTGATCATTGTTGGAGCATGTGAATTGCCATGGTGATCCATTGAAAGATTATCACGAAAGAGTACGGTATCATAGAAGGAAACGAACTATTATAGGTCTTTTCTTTATAATAGCAACCCTAACAAAAGAAAATAAATTCACAGTTACCAAATAGGGGAAATACAATTTGAAAAATGACATTCCTTTTGGGGTCGAGGGAATAAAGTCAAACAAGTTGCAACTACAGTTTGGTAAACGACATACAAGTATGTGCATTTCTGTTGTACTGAAGATCGGCTGAAAAACAATGTTATGTAACATGTTTACTACACGTTCTGATATACGTTAGTAATTTTCGAATAAAATGTATACTGTGCCTGACTGACACATTTAACGATTTAATTGTATTTTACCGCAAAACACACTCAATATTTTGATTATTCGTATAATGAATACTTGCTTGTTAGTACTTTGATACATAACCCGAAAAGTGTGTTTTATTTAATTATTTTTTTGGTTCTTATAGACGCGCACACTGATGATTCATGATCAAAACGAATGTGCATATATAAACCTGACTCGTGTTTGCTTTTTCCGCCCTGTTTTAATATAAAGAAGTGAAACTTCAGTTGCTCCAGCAGTATTGCATTCCTTTTATACACACGTTCGTGGTCCTTCATTCATGGCAAGTGACAAATATCCAAAACACTACGGAAAAATACGAAACAACATACACTCATATTATCATAAAGCTGCGGTCACCGCTTTGGAACGGTCAATGCTAAGCACTGTTTTTTTTTTTTTTTTTCAGCCATGTTATAGTTATAAATAACCTTGTCTCTTTTCCAGTATTTGGATATATTTCTTTTTGTTCGCCCATTGTCAGAATAAAGTTCAAGCAAATAAATAATGCCATGTCGCTACAACAAACAATTGTCATCTGATGGTGTTTAAAAAACGATACTGGCTTCATGCTTTCTACGAAGCATCCACTTGATCAGCAAATGTGAACTTTTTAACATAGAAGATTAAGTTTTAAATGTAACTGAATGAGTTGTTTGTTTGTTAATTTGGCTTTTGTGCCATTTTCAACAGTATTTCAGTAATATGAGTTGAAACGGATATATTGAGGCATATATATATTCACAATGTACTCGAATATGTATAAATGTTTCAGCATCACTTTTACAAATTCAGAACACGACCCCACACTTATAAACATATATATATATATTATGTACATTAACAGTCAAAACTTTGAAAGAAAATAAACGATACAGAATTTAAATCATACAAAGTAACGATTTTAATCGTCCATAATCATGTGGCGACGGATGTCAGATATAGCTCTCCTCAGAACCGGTGCATACCATATGCGGAGGTTTTACTTGATTTTGATCGTGATAAATGAAACGCTTGATTATGCAAACCGTCTTATCACCGAGACCGTTGAAACAGTTTAAGTCGGTGATCACAATATATCAAAGGGAAGGTCTTAACAATAGAACCTCTAAATGTATTATTAGATGGAATCGAAATATCGCTGGGCGGTTCTTAATAATAGCGCCCCTAGAAGTGTAAGCATTTCTTAAGAAAGAGATTTATTATTTTGTTAACAAGAACATATCATAGCACAATTACCATCGAATATTCTTATATATTAAATTTAAACAAAAACAAACATTGTTTAAAATGCTTTGTCACCAAGAGCTTATCGTTTATTTGGAAAACGAAACGGTACCATGTTTAAAATGAGTTGCTTAATGTATTGCAACCTTGTGTATTTAAACGTTTAACTTAGTCTGTAGCTTTAAGTATTTAAATGCAAATATGCATACAAATATGAATCAATGTCGCATTATACCGTTTAAAATCATTTTGTATGTCAGGAAATATCTTCTGTTGTTTGTTATCAGGTATAGCACATGACGAATTTACATGAAGCGGTCGTGAGAAAATTTGGTCAAATGGATTAAAAAACGTACATCTGCAATAAGTTACACTCGTCAATTTAGATTCTATCAACTTTAGAATAATATAATGTTTCATGCCAGCTACTACTCAGCTACGTTAAGTCATGTGTGTAATATCCGGAACCGTAATATAATATTTTAATTTCACTCCCATGAGGGATTTCAACGAGCGAACTGTAATACACATCTACTACTGCTAAACAAACAAGGGTTGCTTTGTCCGGTAACTGTAGACTGTATAGGACGTGTGGACACTGGTCACTGACCTAATAATTTAGTGGGCGAGAGTGTTATTATCACAATCTCTGCACCTAATTAGCAATAAACCATTTGAGAATATAATTATAGCAGATCTCAGAAAAGCTCGCGGTAGCGTTCCATCTTTGTATTTCATTATTACAGTCATGCGTCGAATATTGCCATTGTAAGGGCTAGAGCGAATGTTTCACTCCTGAGAATGGTATGGTATTAGCATGGCGTGAAAAAATGTATGGTCAGTTTAAGTGCATGTTAAATTGATTTGCATAATTAGGATTAACGAGTATTATCTGTTGAAGTATCAAGAGTGAAACATCTAGGAAGCGAAACTAATTTTAATTAAAAAATATCATGAGTTTATTTTCTTTCATGCACAATGTTTAAAAAGTGCATTCCTTCAATTGAGTAAATTGAGTAAATCATTTTAGAGGAATGTAGAGAATTTTTCACAAATCTGAAGTGAGGAATTCAATAACATATTAAGGTTATTTAAAAGCAAGACTTCATTTGGGTAATATTTATTTGTATTTCTTTATGGCGTTTTTTTAAATCAGTAATACAATTTTTAAAGATTTGGTGCATTTATTTTTAGATAAAAGAATAGTAAAATTTTGGTCATATTTCACTCAGAAGTCGTTGGAATACAAGCCTTAGGAGACATGTTCGTATATTTTTCAATAACATCATGACAGACCATGCCATTTATGACGAGGAAAATTCAAATGTATGCATAATGATAAACTCTTGTGTGCGCATTTGTTGTTGGAAACCTTTTTCCACGTTTCGGGTTGCCTCGCCGTGTTTATCAAGAGCAAACGAAAGATTATAATTCGCTTTGAACAATACGATTAAATATATTAGTGGATTGAGTCGAAAGCCTCAGGTATATTGAGAATCGCTCAAGTCCGTTTCATGGGTATACCAATACTTGCTTCCAAAGTAGAGATCAAACCTGAGACTTCCTGCTCGCTAGGCGGACACCTTAAATAAAATCCACTACGACACCATGACCATGTCGAATACTTAAATTATGTTGATGGTGTTGATAAATGCACACATTGTGAACGGCAAATTAATATATATACTTAAGTGAACATGTAACTCATAATACAATTAGCAATAAGAACAACTTAATCCTGCCGCCGTAAAGCGAATAGGTTATAAAAAGGGAAAAATTAAACTGCCATTCATATAAGAAGAATAAAACAAATAAATTAAAAATAAAAACTCCCATAGAAATAACGTAATCGTGTTTGAACAAAAGAATGTAAATCATGGTTCCTGCGCTTATGTTGTAATTAAGTACTAGTAATTAACACCGCTTATATTGTTTCAATGCAAGCATTATGATTTTCGGTCATGAAAACGACAGTTTTAATATGTATTCCATCATCGTATTAATTGAAAATGCACATCGTTACATTGTAGCAAAATATTCTTTGCATATTGCCTCTCTTTTTCGTGTCCGAAATTTCAAGTGTTTGTATTTTTATGGATTCTTTAGCAATTTACAGAGGCATGCCATTCAATCACTTGTGTCTTCTTTATACACGAAGGAATATCCAGATATAATTGGAATCGGATAGGATGCATTCAAATTTATTTGTGTTATTTGAATTCATATACACTGTATTCGTTAAGTTCAATGGTTAAGTCCGAAATATGTCTGTTGTTCTTTTCTTTCAGTTCCGATAGAGTGAATCTTAAACGATAAGAACAGTATAGTTTGATGGTGTAATTGACCAAAGAGGTTATGTAGGCATGTACGAATTAAATTACGAAACGTAATGGGAAATCCAATTGAGCAAAAACAATAATAACATGAAACCATTTTATGATTTAATGATACGTACATAATACGCGTTTAAAGGGGAAGGGGTTAGGACATCTATTCACTAAAAGATAAGTATTTGTTAAGAACATCTCTTTAAATCATATTGTCATGGGTTGTTTAATGACATTAACCGGAAGATGTTCCTTTTCCCTGTTCATCACAGAATTTTTAGATAAAGCTTTCGGACGTAAAATGCAAATATGCATGCATAAATACATAAATGTCATACAATAGCGTTTAATATGCTTATGTGCATGAGTTATTATCTGACTGGTGGTGATTTTTTATCAGTTATCGCACATGGCAAATAGCTTTAGAGGTCATACACTACATTAATGTAGTACTATATCGTTTAAAATGCTAGTGGGCGTGGGTTATTATCTAACTGGTGTTGATTTGTATCAGTTATGTCCGAAGTCTAAAACGTGACTGCTTAAATTTGGTAAACTCGACAATTTGAGTGTTTTGGTTTATTAAAACTAAACTTAAAAACAAATTTGCATTGTCGTGTTTACCACATGCACTGATATACTACTAGTAAGTTATTTCTGCTATGGCATAACATGTGACAGAAGATTGAAAATACGTGTTTCAAATTGCTTCAAATAAAATATTTTAAAGGGCGATCTGTATCTAAATGCAAGATTTGTAATAGGAACTGGCTGTTTGCTTTGAAACCTATGTATATTTATATTATTTGTACTTATTAATTTACTTTTTATTTTGTTTCTTAAAGCAGTTTACAGTGATGATAATAGATATGTGATAAATATTAGTTAGTATAGATAAACCATACTTTCTTTTTGTTTTGATGTTTCAGGTCTTTAGGAGTAATAAACCACCAAGTCCATTGTCGCAAGACCACTTAAATTGACATTTTTTTCTGAAGCAAACAATTGTCATTTCACAATGTATAAAATGCCATACTGGCTTTGATCACGGTACAAATGTCCACATTGCAAATACTTTCATTATTTATAAAGAGATGTGTTTATCTGACATGTCTTAGAAGGAGCTTTAAACAAAAAAATATAAATCAAATATTATACACATTATATATATATATATTGGAATATATTTATTCATTAAAGTGTATCGTTCACAACGTTTCTGAGACGAAATACATTACCTTGCACATCCATCCGTGTGTCCGTCTGTCTCTTTACAGAGAGAATATTCCGACTCTTTTGTAACAAACTCTCTTCATGATTCACTTTATGACGATTAAAGACGATTTAGGCATACTTTTGAGTACAAATGTCTTGCCAATAATTTATAAATGATTTTTTGTTAGAGCATACTATTGCTTAATTAGTAATATTTGTACGACACTGTGGCTTCAAGCAATCCTGTCAAAGCTTAGAATAATATCAAACGTTAGCTTAAAAGTAATAATTAAGTTCGTGATAGTGTAATTATCAGCATGACGGAATCCTTTTATAATGAACCTATGTAAAACTATTACAGATCGCAGAATAACTTGCGTGATCATTCAGCTTTGCATGTCATATTAATGGGTGTTCTTCTTCTATTGCCTTAGAAACACATTCAGTCATGGATATTTGAGGCGAATGTGCCACTCTAGAGAATGGTTTGTTTAAGACCCTGGTATTGAAATTGTACAGACATTCTGAGTGTTCGTTAAGATACTTAAATAATAAGCATAAAGGTCATTTCTTAAGTAATACGCATAAAGATCATTACATGTATCAATACCCAAAATACCAAACCATTGCTATATGTGTAAATAGAATACCGACAATTAAAAACGGAGAAATCAATATATCGATTTGTCTCATGAAACATTCGTTATGATCAGTTTTTATGTGGCTGTTTTTTTTTAAACCCCTTAAGAAACGAGGATATTTATCTGATTTTGATTATGATGACATTTTTTTAGTTGTTTTGGCGTACGACTTACAACTTAAATGGATGGTGCTCGAGTTCTGAACAAATGCTTGCTATATCTACCTTTTATTGTCAATAAACATCAGCTTTAAAAGTAATACGTTCTTACCATCGTAATTTTACATACTTCGGTAAGATAATTAACTGTTTGGGAGCCAACATCAAGAAAAAACATTCAAATAAATAAGAATTCGGAGGAATTAAGTGTCATAAAATCCAACGGTATAAAATACCTTTTACGACAGGCATAACAATAAACAATAAATGTTTCTTCATAGAATAATATGTCTCTATAGATTTATGTTCGACGTAGAAATATGCTTCGTTTAATTGTGAATAATTAAATCCCAACGCTTTACTTCTGTGAGCACCTGTTTGAGGGCTTAAGCAATGTAACATAGTTGAACAGATAGAGGTATTGGCGTTATATTAGTGTATCAATGGTTCGATGACTGGACACATTAACTGCTACTATGTATGTGATTGGTGGAAAAGCCTAAATCGTAGGGTTGCATACATGTCCACACATACAATGCAGCTAAGTTGATTTGGTCATCAATTGGATATACTTAATGATGCAATGAAGTGGCTTCTTTGTTGATTTGCGTCTTCACTTCTTTCTTAATTTCGTTGCCAACTTATTTTCAGCAAAATACTTCTTATGCACATGTATACGAAGCAACGGACAATATCATCTGTCAAAAGACGAGGAAATGTAACTATTGATTCGAAACCATCGTATGGTTTTATATACAATACAACCTCCGTCTATACCAATACTCTCATTCGTATAAAATAATTTCTTGCCACAAAAATATTCGCTGTTCAATGTCTTTAGCTCGACAAAAATAAAACATTTGCAGACGACGTTGCAGACTTCAGGCACAAACATGTATATCGTATGTCTGTTTCAAATGTGAATGTGTAACAAAGTGTCGTTCTAAATATTTTTCGCAATCATCATGACATTATAACAGGTGCTGCATATACATTTACCCCCTTGTGACATTTAAAGCCCTGCTGTAACAATGGTTACATGACATGATTTGGGAAATATATTTCCCAGACTGGTTTTTATACCGACATGAAATAAAGTGATTCAACATATTGATCTATGCCTTCAAATTGTCCTGGAAATCCAAACGCAATCGTTGGGCTAAGTGGCAAAAGATTTGAGGTACCGTTGCTTTAAAAAATACAAAAAATTGATAAATGTTTTGCATAAATCTTACTACTTATCAGCGTATAGCAACTATGAGTTTTGTTCAGCATTGTAACTGGCAATCAGATTGGAAAAAAAAAACATTGTCAGTAAATTCTTGAAAATTACGATATGCATTTATCTTAAAGACTCATATATCATGTTCCCCAAATTTTGAAACGCGCGACAGATAATTGACATTGCCTTTTTGAATTGATTCGTAACGAAATAATACACATATCTATTTTAGTTGAAAATATTTTTCAGTAAAGATATGTATTCAACCTATGATACCTTTTAACTGAAAATAAAATCGGTTTGACTCTTTTGTGTTTCTGACATCGGATGATCATATTCTGCCTCTAAGTATTTATACACGTCAATAATATTTAAGGCGTGATTGTCCGTTACATTTTGTTTGTGTTTATTTGCATTAATGCATACAAATAATTAAAGAAGATAATGTGTTTACCAGTTTCCAAAACTCTCATATTAAAACGACTTATGTGTTTTGATTTCATGTTTAAGGTTATATGTACTAGCTCATCAGCTTTCAACACATGATGATGACCTTTATGCGTCAAGGACAGATATACTTGCTTACGTTAATTGCCAAAGTAAACCAAATTGCGCATCAAAGGAAAGGAAATGTAAAACGTTTTTATTAAACAAACTACAATGCTCGATAAAACGGTAGTTTTGCAGATGAAAGTCGTCTATCTGTGTGCATAATTTAATGTTAATGTCATCAACCGTATAATTGTTGAACATGTATACGAATATGAAGATAATAGCATGCTGGAAATATTCGTTCACATAAGAGACCAATTAACAAATGTAATCCAGACTACACAACTGCGTATATTTACGTTGGTAATAAATAAAACATGAAATCAAATGCTGATGGAGTCGATCCCACTTTAGTTTCAGGGGATGGTTGTGCGTTGAATAACGTGTAAATTGTAAAACAATAAAATATAGTTTTTATTAAATAGTGTTCTATCCTATAAGAGCGAACCCCAAACTCTCACACATATTTCGACCTCTTTTTTCCGTTTTCGAATGTATACTTTCGGAAATTAAACATTTCGGACTTCACATGCAAAATGTTTTATTTTGTAAATAAAAACAATGTTCATATTAGATAATCGTATTTTTACGGAATCGCCTGCATTTTACACTTTTTTTAAAATTAACACGTGGGTCTTCTTTAAATGCGCTTGAAGAGAACTCTATTTCGTGGACTCCATTGAATATCAGAGGGAAAAAATGGAGTTTTGAAGAAAATGTCGAAAATGATTAAAAGTAATGATGCCGATTGAACACATGCTTTAATTCATCTGTAATAAGATGGATTTTTTCAAAATAGATCTTCGATTTCACTTCTCGATTATCAATGTTGAAATTGGCATCAAATTGGCGTTTTGATAATAAAACACAGTTGCCATAACTTATACAAAACGTTATTGCTTCGGAAAGCTCTCTGAGAAAAAAAACTTAAGTAAACTCCTTTAATTCATAGAAGCCTCCTGATGTTGTTGTTTGGGATTTTCCCCCCTCGGCTATGATTTTAATATTCGTCAAATAACTACGAAAGCAAAACAAAATGTCAATCTGAAATGCTGCAATAGCTCCATTATTATTCTGTTATTTATGTCATCCCCAATAGGCTCCACAAGCGCAAAATTGCTACTTTATGTATAAAAAGTAAACAATGCTGTATGACAATTTCCCTATGACCAAGCACTTTTCCAATCTGGCAACATAAATTGTTGAAAAGGTAAGGCCAAACAAATAATAAAAAAAGACAGCATTGAAATAAGTTTATGTCTTGTAACTCAAAATATTTACCTTAGAAATAACAAACCGGCATTCAGTGGCTTGGAGGCTGCCATTTTGAGTAAAACAAACAACCCAAAAGATGTGACCCTAGAGAGTAATATAACAATGAAGTATAAAGAACGAATTTGTTGTCTTATTGCTAACGTATATAGTTTCAAACTGATACCAAAACAGATCATTTAAACTGAAGTTTAAAATGTATAAGCACCATGCATGCAACCAAGGATGTTTTTTTTTCCACCCCACAGCATATGTGTTACCTTTCAGAGAACAAATCCCTTTTGATTCTAAAACAAATATGTTGGAAACAATTCTTTCACTCATAATTATTCAGAGTTCTTAGTTTTAATGGGCATAGCAGTTACAATACATAATACAAGAAATGAAAACATTCCCATTTGGTACTATTTATGCTATGATGCAGTTTTGTTAAAAGGTTAAGAATAAGTTTATTTTGTCATTTTTTGATTTTTTGTAGTTAATTCTGTATAAAAGTAGCATCTCAGATGACATTGGAAATGGGCTTATTTACATAGCAATCAACATAATATAATTCCTAACCCCTAAGCTGTCAATGTTATATATCAATTATAAGGGCACACTTGATCCTGTTGGTGATGGTGGTGATAAAATCTGGGCCCGAGCTCTCGCAAGTTTCAACCTGCGCCAGATTGTCTCTGTTGTTGGATATGTGAAAAAAAAACGGTTTTCTATGCACGTTTACCCATTACATATTATTCTGATGACTAGTCATATTTAAATTTAGCTATAGTACATGTAAAATGGTAAGAAATGCTTTTCCTGTTGATAATAAAACCCATAAATAGTAATTATTAGACTGAATTAAAAAAAGAACCGACCTAGTTTGAAATATATTGTCTCTAGGTGTAAATTCATTGGGTATATCTTCCTTCGTTATATGTTGTTAAGTACAGCGATGTATATTTAACCTGTGTACCTTAGTATGGAACTTTTAAAGAACTTTTAAAGAATGAAAAAGAAATCATCAATAAACAATTAACATTATTGTCTAATTTGACCTTTATTATATTGTTGTAAATTGGTTATCTGCTGTTGATTGTTATCATTTATTAAACATGACACGAATGGTAACAGTCTTAAGAAAATCGGTTCAGACAAAAATCACCTACTTCTGAAATGCGTTAAACTGGTCAATTTGCGTTTGTATTTTACTAATCAGTCAATTTGAAAACAATGTTATCTGTCATGTTAACTACCTATTAATTGATAGCATGTCTTCATTTAAAAAAAAACGTACAAACTGTGTGCAATTTACTTGCATAATATATTTTAACGATAGAAATGTAATACTACTACCATGCACGATATAAATATGTTCATAAATTCTATAAAACATGGACAATATGCGCTTACTGATAGTTCAGTGCATGCTAGTGGTATTATCATCAACTCTGAATCCTATTATCAATTAACCATATAATAATATAATTCAACAAGAACTCAGAATATCTCTCGGCTTCGTTCCATCTTTACATTTTATTGATGAGGTCATGCGTATGTTTCATAGCCTTGCTAAAGGCTAATTCTATTTCTCAGAATACTTTGTTAATGGCCGAGGGTGGGAAATGTTAAGTCAGTCAAATTACATGTTAAATTAATTATATAATTAGCAGTAAGAATAAGTATTTGTGCGTATGCGCGGAGAAAATGATACTAATTGGTATTAGGCCGTTGTGAACTTAGTAGTCATTTAATTGGATCCCTTCAGAGACAGATTATTTAGGGTTATTTTTATCTTAGCTGTTATTCAAATAGAAGAAGAAACAGCTGCAAATATTGCTTAAGTAAGATCATTAAGGGACCAGGTCATAATTGACGAAACAATAATCAAATGTATAATTTCATGTGAAAAAATGTATCGTTCAAAACGATTTCTCAACTGTCCATTCCCAAGCACCAGCGCCGTGTGTTTGAGATAAGTATCAATTGTATTCTGTATAATACCTAGCGCAGGTAAATTTTCTTTGGTCTCAATCTATTTGTATTTCTTTGTTACTTAATATAGATAAATACCTAATGAAATAATATTCATATTTACGTCGATTTTTTCACAATCTACGATTTTTATATACAATTTATCCATTTATTGATTCGAATTTCGTGTGCATTTTTCCTAACTCAAGACATGCAACAAATATGTGTCCACTAATAAAATGTTTGTAAATAAATCGTACTACCGATAGTTCTGGTTTCGTCTGCTCGATTAAAATTCTTTAAGGATCATTGCCACTATGAAAAACTAGTATATTGTTGGATCATAATTGATGCGATACTGCCTTAAACCTATGTATGCGCTGAATGGGTCTTGTAACAGGCGTGTAAGCTTACTATCAAATTAGGAAACGAGTTGGAAGGGATTATGTTGGCATTACCAGGTCATTTAATCAAACTCTAAATTGTTACAATTTGATGTAGAGTAGATTCTCTGTAAAATCCGCCCAGAGCCTTGCATTGTCCCTGGATTGTCCTCCGTCCATGCAAACATTAAGAAGATTGTTTAATTATCTTAACACACACTTGAGATAGTGGCAAAACATAGATATAAAACACATCGACAATTTCCGTACAACCCGTCAAACCTGTTAATATGAATTTATCATTGATGAGCACGATTAAAATACAGATGTTTATGGTTATAATGATCGATATAATTATGATGAGTGTGATGTTACTTTTGGCTTAATAGTTATATAACATTACATGAAATATTTGTTGGTTCTTTAAATTCTACCATTTTTTATATTCAATTAATACAAAAACGCATAATTGCACCGTGTTTTTTATTGTAAAACGGATACCGTGATCCAGGAAAAGGATCCCCGTGTAACAATAATTTACATCTGCATTAAAGCTGATGCAAAAGGAAACCAGAGAATGACGAGTAAGAAGATCCGACAACGTATACGTTGCTGGAGTCCCTGTTGCCAATCCAAACCTGCTCCCCGGCTGTCACTTTAAGTACAACGGTTTGTGTTCCTTGATCGGAGACGCCAGAACTGCCGTATGCGATAGCTATCAAAGCACCGTTGTGCATAATGACAGCTTTCAGGGGATTTGATTGTGGTGAGTGTAAGATTTACGTGGATATTAGATAATAGCCCGTGACCGGTGCAGTGAATATTCCATGATTTACATTATAACCTCCACCTTCATTAAGGATCACATGCTCAAAGATTATTTTTTGGTTGATTCCAATTCCATCTTGGTCTTGATATTTGATAGCTGTGAAAGCAACAGCATGAACAGGACTCACAATAGCGCGGCTGTACTTTGATCCGACGTTATGTGGTTCTAAAAATGTACAACAAATAAAACAATTTTGCGTCCAATTAATATACAAATAACTAGTTGTTATTAGCACATATATATGTAATTAAAACATTATAACGTTATTTAGGTTATAAAAAGCCGTGAAATGTTGGAACATATTTTAGAACATTTAAAACATTACTGTCTAAACATCAGTAATAGACTTTACATTATTATCGATAACAAATGTAATACAGCTTAATTTTAATAACTAACATTTCTAGTTTGGTAAACGAATATCAGAAATGATGAAGTATTTGATAACCTTACCCTGATCATTTGCTTTTGTAACCTGTGTGTCATGTATGTCATCCTTCGTGCTGATCGAGTTTGCTCTATTTGTAGAATTTTCATTGACTTCTTCAGCTAAGTGGTGAAGTATTGTCTGTTGATTTCTAACGAACGAGGTCCCTGTTGTTGTTTTGTCCAGCTGGCGTAACGCATCTTTTACAACAGTTGTTGACAATTCTGGATCCCTAATTTCATCCGGCGTTCCGATCGATTTAGAGTCTTTATCGTCTTGTACATCGCTGTGTCCATGTAATAGTCTTTTGATAATATTATCCTGGGTTTCCAGTCTGCCATTCAATTGATTAATGGTTTTCCATTGGTCGTAAAGAACCGTCTCCTGTCGTTTCACCGTTTCTTCAAGATTCCGGATCCTCAAATCATCTGAGTTGGAAGAACAAACATAATTAATTTTGTAATGTCTGTATTGTTTTTGTATTTTTTGAAAAGTGCTAAGAATGTTTTTGCGATTGCTATTTAAGTAAGATTATCATCATAAAACAATATTATTGAATTCATGTCGTAGTATATCCGAAGTAGTTTACGAAAATCTCTTATTGTATGTATTAAGTGTGGATATTGATATATTGTCTTTATAACACGAGAATAAACAAACTACTATATGCTAGTTTAAACAAAATAATACCTTTCTGTAGCCTTGTTGCAAACTCGTGTTCCAAAGCTTTCAGCCTTAATGCAAAGTCTTCCTCAGCATAAAAACAATTCACAAGAATCACAAGAATCAAGGCAGTAAGTGCCTTCATTCTGCAAACGAATGCAAATGTCGTATGAATGAAGCGTTAATTGGCAGGTCATTTTCATCATTTTAAGACCTGTTGTTTGTGCCTTATCGTATCACAAAAACAAACTATGACCTTACGGAATTGTTCAATACTCGTTATCGCCGATGTTTATATTTACATTTGAAGCATTCACATACGATTCTATTAAACTGGAATAGTTACGTGACTTACGAACTGAGTAAGCCGTGTGTTCTGGTCACGGAATTTAGACTTCTACTGAATGTCATAAATACTGTTTAAAGTAACCCATTGCATTTATAGAACACATATATTCTATACATAGCAAAATACGGATAGTGCTAATTCGGTTAAGCAGGCTTCATTCTGCATAACGACAATAAATTCATGCAGATGAATATTATCGATTTAATTGCACACGTTGATGTATTTGGCCGTCAAATTGGATTACTAACATTTTTTGACAATTAATAGTGAATAAATAGATAAAAAAATAATTTGTTTAAGACATGGCTCGATTATTTGGAGAATGCATTATTCGCCATTTTTAATCAATTATATTCGCTCTAGTAGATATCCGCTGTTTATGCTTGCATCATTTTATCATGTATAATTATATAATAAAAATAAATCAGTGTATCTTAAACATGTTTAATAATCTATGTGTTTGTATATATTTGTATCAATATATGCAAGGGAAAATTTAAGTGACCTAAAATGATATTTGTGGTTTTTCATATTGACCGTTCCAAGGCGGTGACCCCAGTTTATTCTACTATGTGTATATGTTGTTTCGTTTTGTGCCGTACTGTATGTACCGTTTTGGCAATTGGTTCCTTGCCATAAATAAAGGGCCGCAAAGGTGTGTATGATAGAATTGCAATACTGCTGCAGCTTCTGGAGTTTCACTTATTTATATTTCATAAATACGTTTCATTATATAATTAATTTAAGGTAGTCATTAGCTGATTCATAATATTATTGCAAATGTCAATTCCCTCTCATACGTATATTTATCATGTAATACAATTTGTCGATATGATGTATTAAAACATTTGACAGTTTAGCTTGAAATAGTTTTGTTTTTAACTTACCTCAGCACAAGGTGCTCAAGATAAGCTATTTCGTCAACTTTTTATTCGTTACCACTCTAGAGGTAACTAATCTTGGTCCCGTGTGTCTCAAAACTGTGTCGGCAGGTTAACTCTTGAAACTTTATCACATTGTTTAATTAACAAAAACAACGTCTATCTAGAAGCCACATTAGTGACAGTCTTCATGAAACTTAATCAGAATGTTTATATTGTCAGAATTGAGGCAATTTTTAAATCTTGGTCAACTGGGGTTTAAAACTATATCACCGGTTCAAGTCTTCAACAATTTATGTCCCTAAACTAAGGTGTTCGCTTAAGGGCCATCATGAGCCTCTTGTGTAGTGTGTATATGTCCTTATTCGCGAACAAGAGATAACTCTATGAATCGGTAACATTATTAATAAAGACACAATGAATATCCCATATTTATCATGTTTAACAGAAGAATGATAGGCGTGGTTACTTTGCTAATTATGGGAACGCCCATACGTTATCTATTACTTTTGCATATGCTAAAATGCACGCAGTATGGCAAAGATAGTCAGGGGTGTTCAATATGTTTCATTATCATTGTGTACATTTGTAAAGGCACGCCGTCACAATTTTTCCAAAGATAATTTCTGATCTTTTCGCATCGCCCGCAATTTCACATTTGTACAGACTTGTCCACAATTGACAAAAGATTTTCAATGAATTACATGGGTATTCTTAATATTATAACGTGTCTACCGTTCCTTCGGGATATATATATATAATGGCTTTTCCTCGGGCTTTTCTAGCAGTGCCTGTGCGACTTGGATCGCTTTGATCACTTGGGTTGACTTGGGTCGACTTGGGTTGACTTGGGTTG
>VMBQ01013371.1:0-16666 GCA_007657795.1 Dreissena rostriformis | reverse complement strand
ATCAGTGCCAGGGAATGGTCAATTAAAAAAATGCGAGTTTTACGCCCCAAACCTCTGATCCGTAGTTTACATTTGGTAAAGTAATGACATGATTTATATAGACATAAAATAAAAATTATGTAAATATGAATAGGCCGTAAAAAAAGCTTTTGAAGCTTTTACTGCAAGTGTCAAAAGAACTAGCAAAGGATTCTCGCGGCGGCGAACACAATTTATAAATATAAAAATGAATTAACAATTTCCAATTACTTGCTATTATTTAAACTTATACTTATTTTACAGACCATCAAGTTTAAGATATTGACTTGAAATTAAGATGAATATCATCTAAAGCTAGATTGTTTGACATGTTTGCTTATTTCATGCGTTTTCACTTTCTGCAATGTGCAAGGTGTGTTTCGATTAAGGTCGTTTTGACTGTTGAGATAAATATGAATTGCACATGCCATTCAACTTTGCTTCTGATAATTGACCATCGCCTTATGTTAAGATCTTTAACACAATGGAACCTGCAATTTCATACAAGATGGATTGATTAAATACGCTGTTATTGCAGTCGTGGTTATGGGAGCAAGTGCCCCGTCGACCCACCAGCCCCACGCCACCCACGAACCACACGCTACCCGCCATCCCCACACCACCGAGCCGATCCACCACCAACACCTCCNAACCACACGCTACCCACCATCCCCACACCACCGAGCCGATCCACCACCAACACCTCCACAACGAGACCACCCACAAACCTCCCCACCCTGAACCGACCCCTGACAGTGGAGAAGTAGACGCCGCCATTGTGAATATCAACAGCCACTACAACGACGAGCTGTGCCTCGAGCTTCTATTGGTCGACTGCGCCACCCACGTGACCAAGGGCGATGAGCAAGTGTGCAGTTCCAATTGGGTAACCTATGACAACCAGTAAGTGCATGGTGATTTTATATGCTTGACTATTATTATGAGTGGAAAGATACCATGTAACGGATGTTGGGACACAAAAAACGATGCATACAAATAAATTATGAACGATATATTAGTTATGTGAAGGCCAAAAAAGAGACTTTGCGATATGAAATTTCTTATGAGCGACTACATGTCGTTACAGTTGTCGGTTCACCCACGAGGTCTGTGAGACGCTACATTTTAGCAACCATAAAATAACATTGCAAAGCCACGGCGCATGTCCACACAACGCAGTCTCCAACACAACGACGGCCACAGTAGCTATTACCACTTGATCCGAGGGCGACGTAATGTTCAAGCTCTTCTGTAGGAACGTCGCTTCAATAACGTGCCCAAGTGAACTAAAAGTCATATGTGGGTTGGACAGCCAGTTCTATCCCAATATGTAAGTCATCAAAACATGTTTGCGTTGCTGATAATGTTTGTTTATTGTCATAGACTAGTATTCGATTCCCTTAGAGTAATCACACAAATCAAGATGTTTCAACACTTTAAATATTGAGTACATACCATTGCTATTTTGAATAACTTGTTAACCATTAAATGTTTGACACACACGCAATATGAAGGAATACATCGTTTTTACGAGAAACCGAACATGAACATGTTTGCACATGAATAATGACAGCCACTCTAAGCTAAGTTTTGTACACATTAAAACATAATNATGTTTGACACACACACAATATGAAGGAATACATCGTTTTTAAGTGAAACCGAACATGAACATGTTTGCATATTAAGAATAACTGCCACTCTAAGCTAAGTTTTGTACACATTCAAACATAATTAAATGTCGCTAGAAAAAATTTTGCATATAATTTGTTCTTTTCAAGTCATGTAATAAATCGATGCAAATGATTGACGAAAAATAATCTATTCAATTACGCAAAAACATTCGAACTCTGTTCTTAGCATGGTCGCATTTTCTAAAAATTGTTGCCTAATTATGTCTCAAATCGGTTCCATTAATTGGCAAATGTTTGTGCTATCTTTAAGATTAAAAAGAATGTGAACATTCTTTGTTAGCTCCAGATATGTGTTCACATTTGTTTGGTGTGACCAGATATGTGTTCAGATATGTTTATTTTCAACATTAAGACGTGTTTTCAAATATGCTAGTATCATCCTATAGATGTTTATTTAGGTTTGTTGTCTTAACCTTCAGATTATTGTTCCTTCTTCACCTTCATAGTTGTTGTCTGACGTTTTTGTTTCCACCTTCAGTTGGATCTTCAGGTGTGTTTTTTCTACAGCTTTAGGTGTTTGTTCAAAAACGTTATTTGTATCGTTCATATATCGGCTCAGATTGTGTAAGTGTTTATCCTTCACATATGCGCCCAGACGTGTTTGTTTTCCCCTTCAGTCGTTTGTTCAGGGGGTGTTAACATTCGGATTGTCTCTTCTTCTTTACTTTCAGGTGTGAGTTCACTAAAGAGAGATGCAAGAACAGGACACTGACCATTAGTACAGATCCAAACCGATGTGAGTTTGTTGTCTCCATATTATGTTGTATATTTCAAATACAGTCGGTCCAAATCTATAGCGATGTCAGTTTGTTGTCTGTCTCCGAATCGTGTCGGATATTGTTAATACAGTCAGTCCAAATCCATACCGATGTTAGTTTGGTATCTAATAATCGTGTTGTATATTTCAAATACAGTCAGTCCAGATCAAAACCGATGTTAGTTTGGTATCTACTAATCGTGTTGTATATTTCAAATACAGTCATACCATATCCAAACCGATGCTATTTTGTCGTTTATAAATACTGTTGTTTATTTCAAATACAGTCAGTCTAGATCAAACCTGATGTCAGTTTGTTGTCTCCGAATTATGTTGAATATTTTAAAAAACATTCGGTCCAAATCCATACCGATGTTAGTTTGGTATCTACTTATCGTGTTGTGTATTTCAAATGCTCACATTATGACCAAATCAAAACAGTTGTTAGTTTGAAGTCTATGAATCGTATTGAAGTTTTTCAAATTAACAAAATATGAAGTAACCAATGCAATTTGTGTTTGTTAGAAATGATGTTGGCAGATGGGCGTTTGACTAGTTAAACTTAAGGTTAAACCTAGAAACGAACACGAATATAAATGTCTACAAACATTACCGCGAAAGTAGTAATCATACTGATAGTACTGGCGGTATAGAAAATATGATTACGAGAAAATGCAAGAAACACCTACCAAAAATAGTTAGAATATGTTTTCGTTCAAAAGCCACAGTTGTTTAAATATCAATTATTTTTTCTATATTGCTTTTCTACACCGAATAAATCGAATTGCTAATATGGATTGTTAAGATTCCGACTGGTTTATTTCGCAATCAAGAAAACAGAAGTTACGAGTATACGTAAATCCTAATCCTTAACATAAGTTAAGTAAAAAGATTATCTCAATTGTATTGATTTCTGTTCATTTAGAGTTGAAATTTCGCAGTCCTTTCCATGTTCCTATCCTCGACATCGCTCTTTAAAAGACAATTGGTATATACAAATGGACAGGCTTTTTTCACAGAGGAACATGTACTGTGTCAGAATAGTTCTATAATAAGTAACGTAACTGGCTGATTGAAAATAGCACGTTTTAAGATATCGTCAGCGATGAAGTTCATGTCAAACCACGCAGTTATCTCCAACGCTAGCAAATAACAATGCATCACAGTAGAGGTCAGTTTGTGCTTAGAAAGGCCCAAATAGGTACACTAAATTTGTTTGACGCCAGAAAATTACAATCGATATGAAACAAATGTCATGAACTTGAAAAGAAAATGATGGCAATATTATTACCACTCGTAAATATCGGATTGGATTGTGGTAGCTTTTGTTTTAAGAAAACATTATTTAAAAAAAACACCCTTTTATCGAACAATTTTTCACAACATGTGCTTGGAAATCTCTTATTGGTGGTTGAGGCCCGATAAAGTTAATTCATGTTATGTCGGTGTTAGTCGAGACACTATGACCCAAAATAGTCCATAATGATTGGTGAACACTATTAAAAATGGCTGATTGCAAGACAAGTCGAGAACCGCACTGTACAAAGGAACATGGCATTTATTATTGCAACAAACATACTACGAGGTAACAACTAAAAAGGCAATGCTATATAATGCAATGATAATGAATTCCTAGCTTGCAGGCTATATCACTGTGATATCGATAGTTTATGGTAACACACTTTTATGAAGTTTGATCAGGAAATGATCTCTTAGAAAGCGAAGCAGGCCAAAACGACAATTTCGAATAGTACGAGGCGGGACAGTCTCTTGATAGCGGAACGAAAGCGTCCCATCATTGCTACAAATATGGACACCGCATTACATGGCAGAAAACGAAAAATGTAAATTACGATACAAAATTTAAATAAGCAAAAAAGCTTCGTACTTACATGTATGACCAGTTATATTTAGTTATTCTATTCATTTCAGTTGTATCGTTCACGATACTTTCAGTTTAGATACATACTGGTCCTAAATGTCGACTCTGTCACACAAACATTCAGTCGTAACTTGTAACCTGGAGAAATATCTTTGAAAAGACAGGGACCAGCATCGCGTTAAGAACGGTTAAATACAGTTTAAAACAAAAAGGTAAAATTCAGCTCGAAACGGAAGATCGGGACGATACCTACACGACGTACAGGATCATCATAGCCAGAAAACAGAAATATGCAACGGATGCTTCAAGTTACCTCGCTTAAAATACATTATATAAATTATTACTCGAAATGAATTTTAATAACAAGTTTATATGAGAGCCTTATGAACAAATAGAACAAACAAATATAGAAGTAAGGTTGCAACTGTTTTATCTACTTAGATATCTAATACAAGCGTTTTGCTCACCTTTTGGAATTGGGTCCGTGATGTATAATCATGATTAAGAGGTCATGAACGAGCCATCATCATCCTTTAAACATGTTCTTAAAACAAGTCGTGATTTAGTACTAGTATATTACTTACTGGCAACGTTAAGTTGTTAAATTTGCCTGACAATTCATGAATCAATTTAGTACACGAAATGTGCCGTTGTATTTAGATTATGTTCACTGATGTAAATATGCCGTGGCATATGATTGCATTATTCATGTTACATATATTAATAGTGATTGAGTTAATATCAAATAAAGTACTGGTCATTGCGTCCGAAATTGTTTGAAACCTCTTGCTCATACGAGCAAAAATACGGGGCACTTCAAATCATGAAACCATTATCTTTGTCCTACCGTTCAAGTTTTATAAAAAAAACATGAGTATTAATTGTATGTATTTTAAAACCGATTTTAATTTTTTGAAGACATTATTGTGTTACTATTGGAAGAAACTTGAAACAAATTAAACATCCAGCGATGACCACTACCATGACTCTAACCACCACGGACGCAATGGGTTCCATTGTACAAAATGTCTTCTGCAGCAATCTCGCCTCAATTTCATGCTCGGGTGGTTTGACGTCATCAGTGGGTCAGATGGACAGTAGTATCTAAACCAGTAAGTAGCTGAAGGTTTAAATGGACAGTACTATCCAAACCAGTAAGTAACTTTATGTTTAAATGGACAGTACTATCCAAACTAGTAATAAGGTAAAGGTTTAACTGTGAGTCAGATAGACATTAGAATTCAAATCAGTAAGTAGCTAGATATTTAACACATATCAAAACATAACCTACAAATGCATCAGATGTACACAGTGTAGAAACACTGTAAACAATAAAGCAAACGTGCAACAAATAACAATTTAAGGTCTAGTTAATCATTTTATATTTGACGCCACTCATTCTTCTAGTATTTATTGTACTTCAGTGCACTGGCAGCCTGCTATAGACTCTGACCATCCGTTATCAATAGACTAGCACTCAACCATTGCTTAATCAGTTGTAAGAGCATAATTACAACATATAATGATCATATATTATTGTATTGTATAATATTATTATCAGAAAATAGTGATCGATTGGTCTTTTTTGACTCAATTACTACTTACAAGTACTTGGCAGGCGGTCGTGGATACCGTGCAGTGGAACAGAACCAGTTGAGGTCAATACACATTTGCGATTGAATCAATACATTCAACCATTGCTTAGTCGGTTGTTAGAACAGAATTATGAGAGACACGGATCAGATATTGTAGTGCCTATGGTGTACCTATACGAGGAATGGAAAACATATATAAGACGGCCAGACATAAAACAATCTTCTTTCGTTGCTCAATGGCCAGTAAAAAACCACTTAACAACCATCAACAGAAATGTATGACCTCTGCAAAAATAAGGTTGAACTGTCTTGCTGTTTTGTCTCATTCTTATTATTTTCTTCAGGGGCGAAATCTCGAAAGCCAGGTGCCATGACGACACACTGACGATTAGCACCGACACAACCAAGTGCCAAGCCAACGTGGGTGGAGGAAAATAGCCGTTCTGATATGTAGAATAAATGTATTTGATGAACACTTTTTGTTTCCGTACCGTTGATGTTGTTGCTGTTTTTGATTTTGTTGTAACATTTGTGGCAATTGCATTAAACGCCGCGTCTCACCCAGGCATGAGGAACTGCCAACCACATTTAATTATATGCTGGCTCAGTTAGTGGTAGAGCGCTGGACTAACATTCCATAGCCCTGTCACATAACGTGTGTTGAAAAAAAGCCATGAAATATATTCTACGGCCATTACCGGACAATATCTATGATTTAAGTAGGGCAGTTGTCACTTACTGGCATAAGTGTTTACACTTAGAACTGGTAAACATCCAAACCCGGGAAAAGTGTGAGATGGTGTAGTAACCGCCGTTATATGACGAAATACTGTAGAAAATTGCGAAAATCCAATAAAACAAACCAACAATTATGTGCTTTGCGTCCCGTATGATTTTTCATATCCTCCAAAAACAGTGAGTCAAAACAACTACTACTTAATCAGTGCATTGGAACCTGCTTAAGCTATACGGCCTACTATATAAATTGTATACAACTTTACACTGTAATCGTATTTTTTGTATGACTCAGTATTTAAATGTACTTGTTTGATAATATTGTTTTTACAATTTGAAGTCTGGAAAAATGGCGGACAACAGCTCTCCAGAAACCCGATTGTATAACACTGGTGAAAGTTACCACTCGGTTACTTTTAAACCTTGGTAAGTTTGCTGTTATTCAGGTTTAGTGACCTTCAAAGTAAGTTGATTGAATAAACGAGAAATACTGCAAAGTTACCAAACAAAGTGGAATTTAACCGCCGGTACCGTTAACCAGAACAATCACATGTATAATTCATTTTCTAATGACGTATATTTCGCTCGAAGTATCAAATGACGATTGTTGAAACTGATGTAACAGTCGTCGCAACATGCTATTCTTCTAATCTGAGTTAAACTAAAGTGCTGGTTTCATGACTGCATTATATTGTTATCTATGTACGCCAAATTACGAGTTTGACACCTTCACAGCGTAGCACCGAAAATAAGATTTACTTTAACATCAAAATAATCCGATAATCACTCTGTCAGTAGCCCAATATTGCAAATTTCAATTGAAAAAAGTGAGACAGAGAGTTTTTTTGACGATATAGAAACGACACTTATTTCACATTCCGACATAGTTGGATGCTACTTAATCAAATGTTCCGTTCTATCGTGCAATATGCATTCTGTTATTCCGAGCAAACGATTTTGCCGTTTTAGAATGTACAACAAGCCATTACAATATCATACAATGCGTAAAATAATCTGCAATACGCTTAGTTGCCTTTCGATTTAATTGACGATGGGTAAATATAAGCTGGTAAAAATACCATTTTGTACACGGGTATTGTGGGCTCATTTATCTATTGTGTAATGGAATGTTTGCCATTCTTTGTTTATGCATATTTGTATATTCAATTCGTTTCTTATATAATTGAAGCATTTACCATGAATAAATAACAAAAATGGAAGTTAAAACATGTTCTATGCTGAAATCTGCAAATTTAACCGATTTTACCAACGGCTTTTATTTGAAGAGCAGTAATGTAGAGTACATGACGTATCGCGTGTGACGAAGTTGAAAGTTAATCAAGTCCATAAAACCATTTGAAGATAGTGAAAGGATGGCATAAGGGTCGAAATTTAACTATGCTTAAATAACTATTAAAGACCCTTTATGTAAAATCGTCAGTTATTTTGTTACATAGATTATTTATGGATTTAATAGCTTAGTTAAAGGTAAGATAGTATTTCGAATGTTTGTTGTTCTTGTTTTTACTTGTGCAGTTAAAAATATTATTTCATATTAATTACCTTCAATATTATTTTAATTCTTCGGATGCAGTTGCTCATCCGTTTTGGTCTTTTGACAAGTGAATGGCTAAATTGTATGTCTGTAATACCTTACGGATAAAATAAAATTATACACGAAAAAAAAGTGAATGGCTAAATGAATTAATTAGTTTCAATAACTGTGTTGTCGCAAGTAGCTATAACATGTATTGTGTGCTGGCATTTCTGTTCACATAAGTGGGTTTATGTTCTCCATCCGGAGAAAGGATCCTAACATGGGCGCCATCAAAGGCCGAATCACACTCAACATACCCGAAAATAATTAAAACAAAGTTCTGTGCTTTCTTTAGTTCGTTGCCCGAGGTCGGAAATCGTATTACCCTGTCTTCAAGGTCGAATAAATCGTCAGTCACTGCAATTGTCTGTCAATAGTCTATAATGTCGGCCATTTTGTCTAAGTAACCTCGCGGTTACTTGTACTTACCCAACAAGAGAGGTACGGTATGTTTTACCTGGCTTTTAACTGATCGGTTATACCAAATTTTATACGAACTCTTTACGACGACTTAACACAAACGACGAGACTCATGCACGGCCTCATAACACCGTACTAGTGTAATATGTATTATATACATACCTTCTCTGACCTATTATATCAACAGTTTAGTGTTTGAAGTACTAGTGTAATATGTATTATAAACATACCTTCTCTGACCTATTATATCAACAGTTTAGTGTTTGAAGTTTTATATACATACCTTTTCTGACCTATTATATCAACAGTTTAGTGTTTATAGTACTAGTGTAATATGTATTATAAACATACCTTCTCTGACCTATTATATCAACTGTAAACTGTTTGAATTACAAGTGTAATATGTATTATAAACATACCTTCTCTGACCTATTATAGCAACAGTTTAATGTTTGAAGTACTAGTGTAATATGTATTATAAACATACCTTCTCTGACCTATTATATCAACAGTTTAGTGTTTGAAGTACAAGTGTAATATGTATTATATACATACCTTCTCTGACCTATTAAATAAACAGTTTATCGTTTGAAGTACTAGTGTAATATGTATTATATACATACCTTCTCTGACCTATTATATCAACAGTTTAGTGTTTGGAGTTTTATATACATACCTTGTCTGACCTATTATATCAACAGTTAATTGTTTGAAGTACTAGTGTAATATGTATTATATACATACCTTCTCTGACCTATTATATCAACAGTTAAGTGTTTGAAGTTTTATATACATACCTTCTCTGACCTATTATATCAACAGTTTAGTGTTTAAAGTACTAGTGTAATATGTATTATATACATACCTTCTCTGACCTATTATATCAACAGTTTAGTGTTTGAAGTACTAGCGTAATATGTATTATATACATACCTTCTCTGACCTATTATATCAACAGTTGAGTGTTTGAAGTTCTAGTGTAATATGTATTATATACATACCTTCTCTGACCTATTAAATCAACAGTTTAGTGTTTGAAGTACTAGCGTAATATGTATAATATACATACCTTCTCTGACCTATTATATCAACAGTTCATTGTTTGAAGCACTAGCGTAATATGTATAATATACATACCTTCTCTGACCTATTATATCAACAGTTTAGTGTTTGAAGTATTGCATCTGGTATAAAAGTTGTTTGCAGCTACACAGGTCCTCCTGTATGAACGTGAAATTTTAAAATACATTTTAATAACATATAATTAATTTTGTTCATGTGCACAAACATATGTTCACGGATGCGTATAAGCTTCAATAATTACAACTTCTGTCACATTCATATGAATGCTGCATTCTGATTGGATAATTTGTTCACATGCCCGGTTTTTCATTTTCCGATGAACCCACTTCGTATACAAATTTAAACATGAATATTCATGGCGCTACTTTCTGGTCATAAACAAGTTGCCAAAATGACGTTATGTTTGCGCGAAATTTAATGGCGTTTATGCAAATTAGGCGTAATTTTCCCGACAGCTCATGCATCGATGAAATTCAGAAATTTGCTATTCAGTTTTTAAATGAAATTCTTGTTTCTGAAATTATTTGACTGAAACATTATAGAAGAGTCTACCATATCATCCGATGTTCGCTAAACATTATGGACATATTTGTAGATATAAGATCTCGACTTAGAAAAACGTGATTGCGAAAACCTGTGTTGTTGTCATGAAAAATCGTGATTGAGAGCCCGTGACCCAACTCAATGTTGTCCTGTTTAAACTTGTTTAAACCAGTCGAGATTCAAAATTACAAAACGATTGCGATACAAGTATGTTCTATTATTTGAGTTGTCCACTCAAAATGACTTCACTCGGATTGTTCGCTCTGCTACGGGTTTCTGGCACGCAAAGATTGGTAGATCTATACACACTGGAATTGGTCTTTTTTCATCTATATGCCATAAATGTTTTTTCAACACAAAATTTCATGAATTAGATAGCTAACCTTAGATGTATTACATATGCTATTCTGTGCATTTCTGATTGTATTACATGCTTGTGTTATTGTTCATAGTTGTATATGCAATCTAGAAATAAAATGTGTTGGAAAAAATAAAAAATAAAAAAAAAAAAAAAAATGGGTAGATTTTGTATCAGAATTGCCTTCCATAAACATATTATTTAAATAAAAAATAAACAATATTCATTTATATGGAATACAACTACACATGTAGGAGTCAATATATGTTTTTGCAACAATTCGCATCTTGTTAAATTTAAAGAAAACGTATTTGTATATATTTTTATCTGAGTCATTTAAGCTTGGAGGATTTGAAAATTCAAAGGGGAAATAAAATCATATAATTGTTTTTATTTCAGTTGAATAAACCGCTTTTTTCAACAGTATTTCAGTCATATCACGGTGATCAGTATATCAATATAAAGAAGTAAAACTCCAGAAGCTCCAGCAGTATTGCATTTCTATCATACACACATTCGTGGTCCTTTATTTATTGCAAGTGACCAATTGCCAAAACAGTACAGTACGGCGCAAAACGAAACAACATACACACATAGAAGAATAAAGCTGGGGTCAACGAGTTGGAACTGGGGGTTTAACCCAGTTATAGAGCGCCCAACCTCACACTTTGCCCAGCAATATTCATGATACATATAAGTGTAAATAAAATTTAACCTCATAGCATTGTAACTAAAATTAAGCAGTTATAAGAGGGAAAAACGCGTTCAATTTAATTACTATTTAATTACTCAATGGTAGGGAGGAGATCAGAGCAACAGAGTTACAACTTTGCGAGGGACGATCACACTTTTCCTGTGATAGCTTACCCGTTCTAAGTGTACACACCTATGTCATTAAGTGACAACTGCCCTACTTGAATCAGAGGTAATGGCTTGGGATTGCCGTAGAAAGGCTTTGCATGACTTTGCCCTCATAAGTTATGCGGCCGAGCTATGTATATGTAGTTCAGCCATGCCCTATAATAACAATGTGCAAGCAGCGGCCTATAATGCAATTTACAAACATGTTGCAATAACAACAACGGAACAGGAAGAACAAACGAGCTTTATTCTACATATCAGAACGGCTACTTTCGTCCACCAACGTTGGCCTGGCACTTGGTTGTGTCGGTACTGATAGTCAGAGTGTCGTCACGGCACTTGGCTTTCGAGATTTCGCATCTGAAGGAATAAAAATAAAAATGAGAAAGTACAACAAGTAATCTACAAACGTATTTTTGCAAAGGTATTATATGTATGTTTCTGTCGATGGTTGTTTAGGTGTGTTTTTTTTACTGACAATTCAACAACGAAAGCATATTTAATTCTATGTCTGGCAATCTAATGGGATATTCCATTCCACGTATAGGTACACAATAGGCACTACAATTTCTTATCCTGATATCTCTTAATTTTGTTGTAGCAATTGATTAAGCAATGGATGAATGTATTGATTCAATCGCAAAAGTGTATTGATCTCAGCTGTTTCTGTCCTCTGCACCGTATCCACGGCAGACTAATATTTGTTTTACGAATTCGATTAATAATTATCAATAAAAGAACATGTTTAAAAACATGTTCCTTAGTTATGAGTCAATAATTTTGCATGTTTGAATATAACGCATACATTTTGTAATAATCTATGACCATTTTTTTTTCAAAAAAGGTCATTGTGTCACACTGTGAAGAAGTTTTTTCAAACCTTTAGCTACTCACTGATTCGGGTAGTACTGTCCATCTGACCCACAGATGACGTCGAAACCACCCGAGCATGAAATCGAGGCGAGATTGCTGCAGAAGACATTTTGTACAATGGAACCCATTGCGTCCGTGGTGGTGGGAGCCATGGTGGTAGTCATCGTTACGGAAACAGAAGCAGCGCCGGTGACGGAGGCGACTGTGCTTTGATGGGCCGTGGTGATTGTGCATGCGCCGTGGCTTTTGAATGTTATTTTGTGCTCATTGAAATGTAGGGTCTCGCACACAGCGTGTGTAAAACGGCAGCTATAAACAAAATACCATTTAGTCGCAGTAAGTGTACAGCAAGAAATAAGGTGTATTATTTGATGTAGTGGAATTCATAAGTCCTTCTATTATGACGCTAAAATCATCATAGAGTGTTGAACAGTGCTTTTTGTTTTTAGTAATTGTCAAAGCAACGATGACGTTTAGCTGTAGCCGATAGCTCTTCGAATAATTAATTGACAGCTTTTAAAAAAAATGACACATACGCAGGTTGCAATCGCTTTTTAAAACGGGTCAAAATTGACACATGGGCTTTAAATGGCTTTTGTTTGCAAATTATAACGATAAACTTACTGGTTGTCATAGGTTACCCCGTTAGAGCCACACACTTGCTCATCGCCCTTAGTCACGTGGGTGGCGCAGTCTACCAATAGGAGTTCGAGACACAGGGCGTCGTTGTAGTGGGTGTTGATATTCACTATGGCGGCGTCTACTTCTCCACTGCCAGGGGTCGGCTCGGTGTGGGGAGGTTTGTGGGTGGCGTGTGGGTCGTGGGTGGCGTGTGGTTCATGGGTGGGGTGTGGATCGCCTGGCCCGGGCGCAAAAACCACGCCTGCAATAATGTGGTATTTTACGATCAGTTTATAATCTAGTTTATGTTATGTTAAATTGCTTTCAAGTTTGTTCCCATTTGTTACGACACTTAAGAAATGTCTTTAAAAAAGACAATATGCCATAAATGACATACAATTAATATTCTTGTAGATTTTGTCTAGGACGGTATGACAAAGATGATGGTTTCGTGATTTGTAGTGCCCGATATTTTCGCTCGTATGAACAAGACTTTTCACACAATTTCGGACGCCATGACCAATATTCTATTTGATATTAACTCGACCACTTTTAATATCTGTAACATAAATAATGCAATCACATGCCACCAAATATTTACATCAGTGAACATAATCTAAATACATCGTCAATTTTCGTTTACATAATTGATTCATAAATTGTCAGACAAATTAAACAACTTAACATTGACAGAAGGTCCTATATAAGTCTGCATTCCCTTAAACTTAAACATTTCTGCAATTGTATTTGCAGGCAAGCTCTTGTACCCGCTGAATATAATTATTAATAGAGGCGTTATGGTGAATAGTTGTCATATTTTCAACTATAAATGCAATGTTGTTTTTTTTTCTTAAAAGACTCAATTTCAATAGCCATAAATGTGAACGGATTTGATTGTTTTTCGTTGACTGATTTTTAGGCCAAATGGTTTCGATTTAAAGTTATTTCACAAATGTTGTTGCATTAGTTATGAGAACAATATTTAACTATGATTCCTTAAGAATCAATTTAAGTAGTTAAGCGATAATATTAATTTGTGTCAATAGAAAATCGAGGAAAAATCAACGGCCATCATCTTAAAACATAAACAAAGAACCGTGTCGCAGTACTCATGTTTGATGCTTGCTTAATAAAGTATGATAAAATTGTGTTAAACAAGCAGATACTGATGAAAATAATAAAAAAAAAACTTACGTACCGGAAATCTGTAGCAGAACAAACAGTCCGAGGGAAAACATTTCGAATGGTCCACTGCAAGTCTTCTGAAACTAGAAATGAGTGTCTAGCGAAATAAGAACAGACTTGTACCTCACGATTTTCTTATCTAAAATCACGACTGGTTTTAAGTACATGTTTAAAGGCTAATGCTGGCTCGTTCATGACCTCTTAATTACGATTTTACATCACGGACCAAATGTCAAAATGAGAGCGAAACTCTTGTATCTGATATCTAAATAGATACAATAGTTGCACACTAAATTCTCGATTTGTTTAGTTTTATGTGTTTCTACTACTCCCATACAAAAATGGCATTACAATTCATGTCGATAAATAAATATTATTTAATGTCAGGTACGATCGGCTTTAAACACCCGTGTGTATACACGGGTATTTCATATTTCATATTTTTCATATTTCATATTTCAAATGAAGATTGTAAAGCCATGTATTTCAACATTTAAGAGGTCCTTCCGCGCTTGAGGCTGCATCATGTTAGACATTGGAGTTTGTCCTAGAACTCTTACCTAACTAACTAGACTTACGAAAGTAGGAATGAGTGTTAAATAATATCTGCAATTTCCAGCTATGATTTTTTAACATAGCATATGCAACTTTGCGGTGCCCTTGTGCTGAGGAATGGGGGTGGGTGGATATCGGAATCCCTAGATGTAAACTCACCTTACCGGTATGGTGACCAGCAATCAACTAAATATGCGCCATGAATGGATATAGAATCCGGACAGCTTCTGTTTGCAAAGCTTTCGTCGAAAGCAAGCTTACACATGGAAAAAGTACATACAATCAAGCTAATCTTTTGACCAAACTTATTTTCATGATTGGGCTTATCTTATACTCGTTATTTATGTTTTCTTGTTTGCGAAATAAACCAGTCGAAACAATAACAATGCAGACTACGAATTTGATTCATTCTGTTTAGAATAACAATGTAGAAATTAATTTTTATTAAAACAACTGTGTCTTTTGTACTAGAAAATATATTCTATTTTGTGAGTCTTGCATCTTTCGAAGAAAGTTCTTTTACTCTATCGGTATGATAAATCCTTTTGCGGTATTGTTTGGAGACGAGACTTTTGAACCACGTCATGATCAATTCTTGATGGTATCGTAATAACAGAAGCTAGTGTGCGCTAGCATGACGTAATTAAAGAAGTTAGTGTGTGCCAACATGACGTTATTAGAGATATTATGACCCGCTATAATGACGTCATAACATAAGTAAGTGTGTGCTAGCATGACGTAATTACAGAAGTTATTGTGTGCTAACTTGACGTAATTACAGACATTATGACCCGCTATTATGACTTCATTACATAATTTAGTGTGCTAGTATGACGTAATTACAGAAGTCAGTGTTCGCTAGCATTACGTATTTAGAGAAACTAGTGGGTGCTAGCATGACGTTATAACAGAAGTTAGCGTGCGCCAGCATTTTGTAATTACAGAAATAAGTGTCCGCTAGCTTGGCGTAATTGCAGAAATTAATGAGAGATAACATATCGCAATTACAAACATTAGTGTGCGATAGAATGAAGTAATTGCAGAAGTAAATATTGGCTTGTTTCGGCACATTAGAATTAACATATTAGTATGTATTCTATACTAGTTTTTAAGTAAGTATTACCTACTTAAAAAAACCCATTTCCGATAAGATTTAAAAAAGAAAACACACGGCAATGGTTACTTTATATATGCTGGATTTGAAAATTTCAACACCAATTATAGACACCAAGCTGACATCGTTTTGGATCTTTTTTGACTGTATTTAAAATATACAACACGATTCCTAGACACCAAACTAACAGCGGTTTGGATATGGACTGGTTGTATTTGAAATATACAACACGATTTTTAGACACCAAACTGACATCAGTTTTGATCTAGATTGACTATTCGAAATATACAACAGAATTAATATACACCAACATAACAGCGGTTTCGATATGGACTGACTGTACTTGAAATATTCAACATAATTCGGAGACAACAAACTAACATCGGTTGACTGATGGTCAGTGTCATGTTCTTGCATCTCTCCTTTGTGAACTGACATCAGTTTTGATCTAGATTGACTATTCGAAATATACAACATGGGGCCGTTTCATTAACGGTTGCAGCGCAGTTGCAGTTGCAAATTTGCTTACTTGCAACCTTGCGTCCGTTTCATTAAAAAGTTGCAGTTGTAACCTGCACCTGCTGGTTGGAAATTTGTATAGGCCGTTTGCAACTGCCCGAAAATCGATGAGAAAAACTTGCAACTTGCAACTGCAACTGAGCTGCAACCGTTAATGAAAGGGCCCCCTGGCAGGATTAATATACACCAACATAACAGCGGTTTGGATATGTACTGACTGTACTTGAAATATTCAACATAATTCGGAGACAACAAA
>VMBQ01013370.1:5443-17200 GCA_007657795.1 Dreissena rostriformis | reverse complement strand
CTATATTTAAGGTAGTATTTTGTGAAAGAATATATCAGTTTAATATGAAAAATGTCAATCTTTTCAATCAAGTGGTTGATTTTAGCGAATAACTGCATTTAAAAGCTGTTTTGGACCGATCTTTGTTAGCTGTCAACTTTTCGGGAATTTCTGGTTGACTTACCTTATGGGGTTGGTCCTTAACTATAAAGTCGCGCCAGTCAAAAATCATAAAAAAGCGACATTTAAAGTTATGGTAGCCAGAACTAATGCCAACCAGTCCAGCAGGTAACGTTCACTCTGCAGGTGTTTGTAAACATAAAACTCCAATATGAACTCTTAATAATCGATTTCAGCACGATTAGCATTCAAAATCAACGAATAGTACGTAAAATAGTTCGCTAAATAAAGTTCACATATAAACAATCAGTGTTCCTAATAGCAAAAGCCGAAATTTCAACGCCAGATGTGGTCTGGTAACATAGATTTAACGAAACGTTTTTTAAGCTATAACGACTCTTATATTTTGAAACATTATCCAATCATTATTATGATAAATAATGTGGCAACCATTTACGGCTAATAAACACACGTGTGAACTTTCGAGTATTGTATTTTAAAACAGAGAGGTCAAATAGTTATTGTTATCATGACTATATAAAAAATATTATTATTTACACTCGTGACTATACCATTTGTGAACATATTTCATATAATAACTCGTTAAATAAAATTCAAACACTTCACGCCACAAATATCCTCTGTTTGTTTATGATGACACAAATTAAACGAGGGATCCGAGAATCTACAAATG
Organism: Dreissena rostriformis; assembly: GCA_007657795.1. Lineage (NCBI taxonomy): Eukaryota > Metazoa > Mollusca > Bivalvia > Myida > Dreissenidae > Dreissena > Dreissena rostriformis. The sequence goes on along the minus strand of VMBQ01013370.1, from coordinate 16,407 downwards.
TGCATAACTAGATGACCTTATTGTGCAATAACTCTCGTAAGCTTATTGAAAACTTTCAAACAAAAGCGTTTGACGGGCAATACCATATCATGGTAATGTGTAGTGTAGTACTTGAAAAAGTGTATCGTAAGTATTTTTAAGTAGCTGTATTATGACTTTTGCAGAATTTCCCGCCATCGCAAACTTGAGTTTGATGATCTAGGCTTTGTAATTGCTAAGGAACGTTGAGTATGAGTGCTAATTAAATCTATACTAATGGACTTACTCATTAAGAGACAAACCTAGCCTTTAGATGAATAAAATGAAAGAGCACTTTACACAAACCAAATCAAAAGAACGTGACAAATGAGGCAATAAAAGGTTTTATAACAGTTCATCACTTTACAAATCGTAATATGGAACACCGATACGATACTTATCAAATAAAACAACACACAAGTGCCCTTTGGTTTTTTAAAGAAGCACTCATATACAATTATTTTACTTTTAACATCGTTATAAAGCATAGGACCCCGTGAACCCTATGCAGTGTTATCAAATATTTGTTTACCATATGTTATATATTTTAACCAAATACGTCATCAATGAACGAAGAACGATGCTTGAATAGGCTTTAATAATACCTTTGATGAAATATGAATACCACGTTTCTTATGAAAGTGCAATCTTATATAGTTATAGTTATGGCTGAAAAAAATATGTGCACTTACTTAAGGTCAGATCGCAACGACGACGACAAGTCATTTAACTAATCTGTCGTCTACAACTACAGCAAGCAACCAGCCACCAACAACCAACGGTGCAGTATCAACAACTAGAAACCCTGCATGCTCCAATTACAGTAAGAGATCTTAAACTTATTATACTTGCTTTGTGTTCATTATTTTTTGTTTTTAAGACGCACACTTGAGATGAATGGTTATGAAAAATATCACCGGAATTTGATTATAGACATATGTAACGACGTATTCTCATCACAATATCAGGAGATCATTTAAAATACAAATTGACATTTATTATTGGACGGGAATCTCATTCGTTTGCTAGCTCGATACATCGTGAACCTCTTCAATTATTCTGAAAACGCGGCCAATACGGGAAAGGGTCGTCTTATACGGAAAATCTGCCGCCAATACCAGACTCGGCTATTCAACTTTAATGAGTATCTCAATTAATGCAGATTGACATTCGTAGGACGCTATTTTGAAAATCTTCAAAAGCTTTGACTTAATAGTTTCTTGTCTGAAATAAAAACATAACATAAAGTTAAACTTCTTTGGCCATTGTCTACCAGTGACGAATAGGCCTACCGAAATCCTGACGACAACAACATAGTTAACACAGAATGACGATTTTCTTTGGAATGTTATTTTCAATTTAGAGCATGTTTATACTTTTGCTTGCAGAAATGAATTTGTTTTATGTTAAAGACTTCATATAACTGTAAGTAACGTTAACGTCTACCAAAGTCGTCCAATGTATATGTTTATTCAGACGCTGAATATTAGTAGTACTTGTTTCATCTTTAAAATGACATATAAGTGTGCGTGTATGTATAGCAAAGATATTATTCTTGTTTTAGCGCAACTGTCTCAGCTTCACAAAACCACAATATCTGCACTACACCTTGTTTTGGAGATGCGTTTTTAAACTATGAACATGATGAACTTAAACCAAAATACTGCCTTATGCGTTTCTATCTAGATGTGAATATCTTTGTCCGCAAAGCTACGAACGTGAACATGCTAGTATAATTCAACAAAATCTCCTTTAGATTCTCTCAGCCATCCATGCAAAGACAGCTCTGTCTGCTCTTTACCCCACGTGCTGGGAGTTATCTGCCCGGACCCGAACGAGGCGCACTACTGTCCGGTCACGTGCGGTTGCTGTTCGCCCGCTGCTGCAATAATGGGTTAAACCAGAACTGCATTGACTGTTGCCCTTAAATTGTGGGCGCACGCAGATATACTATATTACTAACTTCCGGATCGTGTTCATGTATATTAAAATTGAGAAACCACGTCAACATAAGTGTTGAAATAAATGTATTTATGATTGCCAATTGAATAATCTTGAAACTATAGAGAGCATAGTTTTAGACAAGCAGTGGAAAACAGAATCGTACAGTAGTTGGCATAATGTAAAGGTTTCACTGTTTTTGTTTATGAAACAATCATAAGTAGCCATAAGTAGCCAGGTAAAATCCACGAATCGCATATACTGCAGTGTTTAAATGTATATCAATTAAGTTGTTACACGTGCTATTATATTCTGTATGCGCATGTTATTATTTTATTTACTGTATTAAGTCCTTTTGAGACACATAATTAATTTGAATTTGTTTTTGATATCTGTATTCGCTCGTAAGAATCAATAATCTTATGTGTACACAGATTGCGGCACGCATGGTCACTGGGTATCTTCCGCTCGCCAATGTACGTGTGAGCATGGATGGTGGGGTCAACACTGTGAGAATTCAGGTACATCAATATAAATGTTAAGTAGATACTGGAAGTTGGTTTAATCAATATTTATTTAGCTATTCATATACAGCATGTAAGCAATATAATACAATACAAAGATACTAGCTACTTATAACGAAATATGCTTAACATGAGGACAGCAAAGTGTAAATTAACAGAATTGAGAAAAAAGCTCGATGCTTATGCTATGACTCTCTTCTGTTATTTGGAAATGCTGCTGATACGGTGTAAACAATTGAGCATATAACTACAATGTACATAATGTCGGAACAATGAATCGCAAACTCAGCAAAACGGAACTCTGACGCTTAATCAGTTTGGCATTCCATTGTAAATAATTGTCTGCTTCCACTAATCCGTTTAATCACTGTATGTGCCAAATCCTTGGTATGTCAGGTTGAGTTTTCGATTGTTTTGCAATATTTGATCATACTCACTAAAGTTAACATACATAACATATTGACTTGAGGAAACATATAGGTGTGTTATGTGCAATCTTAATAAATAAAGATTAAAAGCGTATAATTATAAAGGTTTACCGTGTAAAGGGAGTATTTAAACGAGACCCTTTCTGTAGTACCCAGTAAGATTTCATGTGATACAATGTCATGGCATCGTGGAAATTCAACCCTTACATCAGTTTACATGATGTTAACATTTTGTATTATATCTGTAAACATACTGTGAACATGGACAGTGGGACTCGGGTTCTCGACACTGTGTGTGCGTACACGGCTGGTCTGGAACATTATGTGACCAGCAGGGTACGTTGTGCTTTTATTTGCATTTTAGGTTGGTATTGACCAGTTCGTGGGTAGTTATTGGTTAAACCAGTATATGTATCCATAAAACACCCTTTTATACATGCTTAAATACATAAAATGATGTATGTATATACATGTAAATACGTGGTAAACTTGAAAAGGTAACGCTTAAGCAAGTAGTTACTAAATATTTACGTTGTGAAGTAGTAGCTCAAAAAGACCATGTTATTGAAGGGTGTGGAACGTCGTAAGTATGCACAAATGTCTAAACCGTCAGCAGCCTCATAAGAGGTCCTGTGCAGATATCAAGTAATGTTAAAAACATTGCTTGTTTTGGAATACTAATATCTTGTATTTAACGATTTCAAAATAATTTGGTACAAAAATTAGCAAATGTCAGAAGGTGTCTTACATACACCATTTCAATGTCACATAACAAGGCCGATTGTCGAAACATAGCATTTCAATTTAAAAAAGAGCTTTTGCGAGCTATATTCTCCCCATATATGAAAAGATTGTGACAGAACTTAGTACACATGTTACCAACATTATACGATGTGACACACACACAAAAGATATACTCTTTGAGGTAATGGTCATAATTGAAGGTAAAAAAGAATTTAACTTATTGCTTTATCAAGTTATGTTTTCGTCATGGATTGGAATTATATTGAATCAACGAAGCAATATAATACGGTCTTCTTCCAAAGAAGTATGTTGGATTATGGTGACCTTCATTGTTTGTTCTAGTTGTTTCCCTTTAAAAAAAATATTCATAAGATTTTTTTTTTATAATAAAACAAAATTGAACTTCATTATGACCATGCTTAAGTATATGTATTGACAGTTTCTGTTTTTGCTTTAAGTACTGTGATTGTGATTGATATTGAAAAAACATTTCTACTTATGTGACTAACAATCGAGCTTGAATAACGACATAGGACTGTTGTCAAATGTTGTTAATTAATTCGCGGTACAAAGATAAAAATTCAGAATTTCAAGTACGCGTTCAACGTAATCGAATATTGTTTGCAGAACAAAACGTTTTATATGTATTTCAAAATTATGTGACAAACTTAAAGTATAAACGGCTTCTTTGAAGCAAGTGATAACTGATCAAATACTCATAAAGTGTTGAGTGAAGATTATGAGTCTGAGATAATTGTTGTATGCTAAAAATGTGTTGCGCAACTTAATATTGTTCCGTTGAAAGTAGTTTCAATTAATATAAACATATGCTTTTAAACGCATATTTTTTTTAATCGACGTTCACCTGATAGTTATTCGGACACTATTTGCCCTAATTTAGTCCCTATGTGTTCAAAAGCCATCGGTACGGGTCCGAGTTATAATCATGAAAGCCAATGTACCAATTTACAGTTTGTGGCGATCACGGACATAGGGACGGTCACAAATGTGTGTGTAACCACATTTCGCTGGAGCACATTGTGAAATACTGTACAACTTATTACTTTTGCGTTGTTCAAATACATTTAGCGTTTTGTAGTTCTTCGGGAATACAAATTGTTATGTAATGTTCACCATGGGCATTTTAAATTATTATCATTATTGCAAAGATAACATGAATAATGCCTTCTACTCATATTGGTAACTTTACCTTTATATATGGACCTATACAGATAAGTTACTTTATTTAATTGATAGTCATTCACCAAAGTTTCAAAACATTCCCTTTTTAGACACAGCAACGACAAAAACAACACCAACGACAACAACAGCAACTACAACACCTATGCCAACCAGTCCAGCAGGTAACGTTCACTTTGCAGGTGTTTGTAAACATAAAACTCCAATGTGAACTCTTAATAATCGATTTCAGCACGATAAGCATTCAAAATCAACGAATAGTTCGTAAAATATTTCGCCAAATAAAGTTCACATATAAACAATCAGTGTTCCTAATAGCAGAAGCCGAAATTTCAACGCCAGATGTGGTCTGGTAATATAGATGTAACGAAACGTTTTTTAAGCTATAACGACTCACATATTTTGAAACATTATCCAATGATTATTATTATAAATAATGTGGCAATCATTTACGGCTTATAAACACACGTGTGAACTTTCGAGTATTGTATTTTAAAACAGAGTGGTCAAATAGTTATTGTTATCGTGACTATATAACAAATATTATTATTTACACTCGTGACTATACCATTTGTGAACATATTGCATATAATAACTCGTTAAATAAAATTCAAACACTTCACGCCACAAATATCCTCTGTTTGTTTATGATGACACAAATTAAACGAGGGATCCGAGAATCTACAAATGTGCATAACTAGATGACCTTATTGTGCAATAACTCTCGTAAGCTTATTGACAACTTTCAAACAAAAGCGTTTGACGGGCAATACCATATCATGGTAATGTGTAGTGTAGTACTTGAAAAAGTGTATCGTAAGTATTTTTAAGTAATTATATAAATTAAATTTAAAGTTCGTGCTTATATAAATGTAATATTGTGTCACGATTTAATACAAGATGACATCACAGCAAACAATTCAAGTGTTGACTATGCGTTGTGGAAGTAACGACCCTAGGGTAATGTGGCCTACAAGTCAAATTTTCCTTTGAACGAAAACAGGATATTATCTGAATTATACATGGCTCAATATTGCTTTTTTATCATCACATCCATGATCCTATGGTTGTTTACAATGTATGCATATATCTTTAAGATTGAATTTAAAAAGAGTTGTTTATAAAATCAACACACCTATGTGTTGAAACTTTACAAACAGCGAACATATGTTTAGGCCATTCTATTAAAAGCTACGTAACTGACAAAATATAAATTGAATTCAGTGGTTATTCTTGTAGGCATAGTGCAGTATGATGTTGGTTGTGCTTGCAGGCATAGTGCAGTTTTACACATCCATGTTTTGAAACTTAACAAACAGCGAATATATTTCAGACTATCCTAGTAAAGCTCCTGTAACTCTCAAAATCAACGAATATTTCTTAATATCTTTCGTAAAATAAAGTTAACCCATAAAAAAATCAGTGTTCATTATAGCAATAGCAAACATTTCAACACCTAATGTGGTCTGGTAACATAGATTCAACGAGATACACAATTCTCGTTTTTATTTTTTTGTGGAACAATATATTCCATTTTAATTTTCCGCAACGATATCTATGCATACAACACACGAACAATAAATTGAAAAGCATTTTGCATCGTGTGTTTAATTGTTGTTACCAGACCACATCTAGCGTTGAAATTTTGACTTTTGCTATAAATAACACTGATTTTTAATGGGTTAACTTTACGAAACAATTACGAACTATTCGTTATTTTTGAGTGTTAATGGGCTTGATATATATATATGTATGTTACAAAGTTAAATAAATATTATTGATATTATTTTATTTTGTGTTAAAGATATAATACTGTTATGTTAACATTGTACTGAATACTTCGTATTCATTTTTCTATATTATTAAGTTGTTTTTTTTACAGTTACCGGATCAATTACTGAAAGTATGTATGGTTATGTCTCTTCTTTTAACATAATACTATTTGTATTGTTATGTCGTCTTCACTGTTACTGTGTGTTCTTTTGTTTACGCATATGTGCAAAAAGGTTGCATTAACCTTGAGTAGTTTACATCATGCAATATGTGCAGTCCAAATGTACAAATCTATTTGCACCAGGTTGGTTGAATAAAGGGATTTTTATCGACGTTTATAAATTGTAAACGCTAACCTTTATCAATTAAGGTTAGTGGGCTATTTTCTTTTATGTTGGTTTCTCTCGAAGTAACCGTCAGATGATTTAGATCAATTCTATGTAACAAATTAAATTGAAAACGGAGAACGGTTGGGTGGAATGGTTCGAGTTGGCTATTGTTTTTGATTGGACGAATATATACATGTGGAAATATGTAGTTGACTAACGACAATAAACGAAACATTGTAAAAAAATTCGGATTTATAATGTATCAAACAATATTTTATGACATACACCCAGCCACCTCTGACTGTCACAAAAACATCAGACAGCGATTTTATCTTATATGTTGCAAGTGAACAACGAGGTTTTGCGATCTTATAGGCTCCTGGTAATAACGCCGTAATAAAGCAAGGTAGGTGCCATACACATAGAAGAAACGCACGCAACGTAGTACAGAAGTATTATAATCGCAGTTGAAACCCGAGAATGGTTGACCCTACATACCTTACTCTCTTTCTTCTTACACCACTTTTCCATATGATTGTATGTTTGACAATTCGCCTCTCTCAGAAGATGGAGACAGTGACGTTAAAGTGTCGCAACAGTGTCGTTAATATCATAGAGCGTAAACACCAAACAAACAAACAGGTCAGAAGCAGAACACATACACAAAGGTTGAATGACTAAGAGAACAACCATAACTCTGAAACGAAAAAGCTATTCTCGGTCAAGGAAACTGAAAAAGCACATGTCCTTTAGGCTGAGCAATTCCGGGTTCTTTACTGGAATGTCAGTATACAAAAGGTTTGGCATGTGTCTTTTTGCACAAGATGTCAGAGGTCAGACAAAGCAATCAGCTCCGCCTGTCTTTGGCGTTTGCGTAGGGACTTCGTTGCTTTTGGGTCTATTGCGCCATCAATGCAATCTAACGGTATTCTATCCAGAACGCCATAAGAATGCAGAGCTTCGGAATTAACTTTGAATATGTTTATAGTAGAAGTTGCAACCTCCGTCGTTCTTGGCGATAGGGTGCCGTATTCATGAAGATCCGATGGCATATTTGGCAATGCTAACGCTGCTCTGGGTTGCCATAAGAATGTCAAGATTGTGCGACGGAGCTATTCACGACTATTACACAACGATCCGCGACGTGTATTGTGTAAACAAAGAATGATAATAAGTATTGGTTAGTATGCATCAAATCATAAGCGAAGCTTTATCTGGTGTAAAGAAGATCCGGACATTCCAAGAAAGTTTTCAGCAAATGAACGTAATTAAACACACGATGTACCAATTGTTTGACAAACAAATAATTTCTGCATTATNTGCCATACACATAGAAGAAACGCACGCAACGTAGTACAGAAGTATTAGAATCGCAGTTGAAACCCGAGAATGGTTGACCCCTTCATACCTTACTCTCTTTCTTTTTACACCCCTGTTCCATATGAGTTTATGTTTGACCATTCGCCTCTCTCAGAAGATGGTGAGAGTGACGTTAAAGTGTCGCAACAGTGTCGTTATTATCATAGAGCGTAAACACCAAACAAACAAACGGGTCAGAAGCAGAACACATACACAAAGATTGAGTGGCTAAGAGAACAACCATAACTCTGAAACAAAAAAAAAAGCTATTCTCGTTAAAGGAAACTGAAAAAGCACATGTCCTTTGGGCTGAGCAGGTCCGGGTTCTTTACTTGAATGTCGGTATAAAAAAGGTTTGGCATGTGTCTTTTCGCACAAGATGTGAGAGGTCAGACAAAACAATCAGCTCCGACTGTCTTTGGCGTTCGCGTAGGGACTTCGTTGCTTTTGGGTATATGGCGCCATCAATGAAATCTAACGGCATTCTATCCAGAACGCCATTAGAATGCAGAGCTTCGGAATTAACTTTGAATATGTTTATAGTAGTAGTCGCAACCTTCGTCGTTCTTGGCGATTGGGTGCCGTATTCATGAAGATCCGATGACATGTTTGGCAATGCTAACGATGCTCTGGGTTGCCATAAGAATGTCAAGCTTGTGCAACGGAGCTATACACGACTATTACAGAACGATCCGCGACGTGTATTGTGTAAACAAAGAATGATAATAAGTATAGGTTAGTATGCATCAAATCATAAGCGAAGCTTTATCTAGTGAAAAGAAGATCCGGACATTCCAAGAAAGTTTTCAGCAAATGAACGTAATTAAACACACTATGTAGCAATTGTTTGACAAACAAATAATTTCTGCATTATGCAGTTCAGTTCAACTTAATTTACAACACACTTGTTAAGGTTTACAAAAAATTTAGCATTAAATTTTAACATCATACATGTTAAACAAATTTATGCCGATTATATAAGAACTAACAGTATTTTGAATCGACGCTATACTTTCGATAACGTGTCCCACTTGGGAACGGAAGCTAATATTTAATTATACTAAGAGCAACTTTGTACGCTATCTTTACATTCACCAGTTCACTCACATAAGAACCAAACCGATGTACGATGCGGAATACAGAATAGGGACAATGTTCGTAGCAGATATACTATATTACTAACTTCCGGATCGTGTTCATGTATATTAAAATTGAGAAAACACGTCAACATAAGTGTTGAAATAAATGTATTTATCATTTCCAAATTGCCAATTGAATAATCTTGTAACTATAGAGAGCATAGTTTTAGACAAGCAGTGGCAAGGGGAATCGTACAGTAGTGGGCATAATGTAAAGGTTCACTGTTTTTGTTTATGAATCAATCATAAGTAGCCATAAGTAGCCAGGTGAAACCTACGAATCGCATAAACTGCAGTGTTTTAATGTATATCAATGAAGTTGTTACGCATGTTATTATATTCTGTATGAGCATGTTATTATATTATTTACTGTATTTAGTCCTTTTGAGACACATAATTATTTTTTTTGACATCTGTTTTCGCTCGTAAGAATCAATAATCGTATGTGTACACAGATTGCGGCACGCATGGTCACTGGGTATCTTCCGCTCGCCAATGTACGTGTGAGCATGGATGGTGGGGTCAACACTGTGAGAATTCAGGTACATCAATATAAATGTTAAGTAGTTACTGGAAGTTGGTTTAAACAATATTAATTTAGCTATTAATATACAGCATGTAAGCAATATTATACAATACAAAGATATTATTTACTTATAGCGAAATATGCTTAACATGAGGACAGCAAAGTGTAAATTAACAGAATTGAGAAAAAGAGCTCGAAGCTGATGCTATGTCTCTCTTCTGTTATTTGGAAATGCTGCTGATACGGTGTAAACAATAGAGCCTGTAACTACAATGTACATAATGTCGAAACAATGAATAGCGAATAATATAAGTGCATATAAGTATACAGTATCGGAATGAAAAAATGATAAAGGAAATAATAAAAAAACGTAACTAGATGATGTAGATAGGAAAAGAAAGATATAACGTTTACATACATCAGAATTATTAGTTTGTAATAATCTTGATCAAAAAAGAAAGAGACAAAAGTGACAGAGTTATCACAACTTTAGAAAGTAACGATAAGAAAGGAAACAGTTGCGGGGCGGGGCATCGTTAGCAGGATCAGGTTTGTTCATGGGGGGAAGTAATGTAAAAATCTATGACTATCTCGGATGAAAGATTGAACATGTTTGAATATAAGTGAATTTTCTTCGTATGATCCATCTTTGACACCGAAGAGAAGTAGTTGTAAAGTTATGGGTTGAAAACTAGACAGATTGTCGAAAAGAATTGCTCTTTTTTCATTATAATTTGGGCAAATGTAAAAAAAAGTGATATGTGTCTTCAATCTCTCCACATTGACAATATGGACTTTCCGATATGTTTTTCGCGTACAAATGTTCATTTAAGTTGCTGCAATGCATTCGCAATCTTGCGTGAAGAACATTCAGCGTCCGCTCGCCATCGTAGTAATGCATAGGGATTTTTAGTTTGTCTTTGTTAAGATTTGCTTGGAAGGTAGAGAGAGAAGGAGAAGATCTAACAGATTCAGGTAGGGCG
>VMBQ01013369.1:0-18351 GCA_007657795.1 Dreissena rostriformis | reverse complement strand
CCACCTGCTAATTATATATGTTGTGCGTGGACATCTTCGATCAACCGATTGTGAACAATACAGATTGCAAGCGAGATGAATGATTTCTGTTGAAAGACAAAATAATTCGGAGTATTCCGGAATTATTACGACCTCTTAACACGATGTATGGCAATATTACACATGCGTTGCGCAAATGGTGTGATGTGTCGTGCTAAATGACTCAATTTTCAATTGAGGGTTGAAATCAAATTGAGGATGCGTAAGTCAGATTAGGCACACAATGATCAAACTGGTAATTCCATGATGATGTGCTTATTTTTGTTCGCAGTAGATGCATACTTTAGTGGACGTCAATCCACACCAATCGGTAAATTATATCTAAAACATAATATACTTCGAAATGTTTATCGGTGAAAACAAAAACCATAAATTACAGCAATATTAAACAAGTGATGTAAAAGAGATTGTATAAGGTTTACGCTTCGTCATGTATCAATACTGCAGAAGTAATGCAGTGCCTACACATTTTTTAAAAACATAAATCAAGCGTTATAAATCAAGATAAAAATAGTATAAACTATAAACTAAAACGGATCTTTATATAAACACATTGAAATACATTTCCAATAAAATATAAAATAAAATAAAACACAAATATATATTAATACACATTTGATAAAGTGCAACTTCATGAAATAGTGAAAGCATATCCCTTCAGTTTATATAAAAACAACAACCTGTTTTATGTTAAAATAACAATATATATAACCTTACTTTGGATATGGTATTTGGCATTAGCTATGCGTTCGACGAAAGCAATACGGCTCTAAATATTTACGAAAGCTAGCGCATTGTTTGCTTCATGTTCGGCTAAATGTGAAGTTAAGCTTAATATTAAATTAGGATAAAACGAATGAGCTCTGTAATGACAATTCCATGGCGGTTATCGCAGCTTTTCAATCTTTTAACTCGAGTTTTGTTTGATTAATTTCCTATTTCGTATAATACTATTAGATGACATGTACACAATTACTCTCCAGATACTGTTTCTGGAGTTTCATTATTACTATATTCAAACAAAAAAGCGCTTGGGTGTTAATACTCAATGGACATGCCAAACGTTCCAACTACATTGAACCAGGGCTTTACAATTCCTTCAAAAATGATGAAACCGGTGTCATTACACGATCCATCAAATTATCACAGTTAGCGCATTCCATAGGGATTGTATTCATCCCTATGTCTCAGAACGCCGTTACGATTTTCTTGTCATTTTGTTCACTTGAATGACATAAACTTTCTCGCACTTGTCATAGTGATGTGGAAAAAAACCTGCGGAATTTTCATATTTTATCGAGACGATGTTATACAAAACAGCAAAAATAAAATTTAGTCTTATATGAATATAATAATTTGTTTTATAAAAAATATTATTTATGTAGTAATGGTATTTTGTTGCAGTGGTCTTGTAGCAAGGAATATTAAGTTGCCAACACGTTAAAATAATTAAGAGTTATTAAGTTGTGGCCGCGAATCGAATACACTTAAAGGTCATGATCGAAGTGGTCAATCCACAATTTAAAAAAGAAGATATTCATGACACGTATTTCAGCGTAAAACGGTAACTTATGTTGGCAGAATTTAAATTTGGCAAATTTCAGTATATACATACAACAAGTTAGTAATCAATTCTTGCTAAAATGCATATACAATCACGAAACATAGTTTATTTGGCATTGCAAAGTAAAATAACTATTCATTTGAATGTACCAGGTAATGTAAGGGTAATATGCATTTATTTAATTGTTTAAAACTACACATCTCTACATATGTTTGATGACGGACAAATCTTTTTCTATTTAAAAGACCTGTACTATTTTCGATTCTGACTATTTTCTTTCTTCACCGCAATGCTCTATTCGTCATGATAATTGGGCGAAATAATATATCTTGCCATCACTAGTGTTAATGCTTATAATGATATCGAGATTACCTTATACATCATATTGTGAAAAAATATTGTTTAATACAAAAATTAACTATATGAAGGAATATTTTATGCGTCATTGTACTTAAGACATCCCCATTATCGATCCTCAAATGCAGTTATAGAAAAGTGATAAGTGATTATTGATCATTTTTTGTATAAGTACTTAGTTCCATTATTTGCTGTGTAATAGAATGCGTGTACAACGAACTGAATATGGCGTGAGGTTAGATGTTTATCAAGCGATATTATCTAAAACTTGTCGCAAAGTGAGGGAGATTCTTCAAAAAAAAAGTATGAAATGATTTTATCGGGAATAGGGATACATATATTCAGTTTTATATACACAAATTGTATTAGACAACAAATAATGACTACACAAACTCTAACAGGAGAGCAATGCGTGTTCTTACCAAGTACTTTTACAAAAGTACACCCATTGTTTAATACAACAAATAAGACCGGGACCACCCGCTTGAAACGGTCAATACAAAGCATTACAACATAAATATCGAAAGAAGTATTTCAAGAAAATAAATACATCAATATCCAACAAAGTATTTTCATTACATGTAGGCGATTCTTTTGTTAAGTTGAAGTATGTTCATGACATTGAAGTGACCCTGTTAACAATATAGGGGTATCCAATAGTTATACATATTGTTGTATAAACATCAATTTACAGGCGTTAGTAAAAGTGATTCATTAACTGCACGACAACTCTGCTATTTGGCTCGCTAACACCTAAATACCACATCTTGAATGCCGCACATCAACAAGTGATGGGTGTAACTAACTTTGTTTTAATGGGTACCGTCATATTTAAAATAAAAGTATTAACAATAATTGTTTTGTCTATTATTCGAAACGATTTTTTTTCTATGTCCATAACGAGTTTATCGATACAAGTATTATTAATAATATTCAAATAATTCGATTCATATCGACAGTAAAATTCACACGAATAAACGGTGGTGATAAATGTATCGATTTATTTCAGTACGAAGACTTCAAAGGTTTCGAAACAATCGAACTTGTATAACGGTAGCTTCTTAGATGTAGGTTTCTTAAAATATGTGCTAATACAATTAGTCTATAACTTCTCTAAATCATTTATTCAGCTTTTACAATAAAAGAAGTGTATTCTTGTCAATACAAAACCCGATGTGTCTGTCCATTTAACGAACGCTTAAAAGTCTGCTTTTGATTTCAGAGTACTAGCTCAATAGAAATCCCGTTTCATTAACTCCTGCTCAAATTCGCTGATCCCCGAACATTATCAAACGGCTGATCGATTCATATCTGCTATAAAGTCTGACGATGCCGAAACAATTCGTGCGCACATAATAAATTTACAGATGAAGTAAATTGAATCTCAATAAAGTACATACATTTCTAGCAGTATTATTGCCCTAAACTACTAAAACAGATTTTACACCGTTATCATGTATTTATTGAAAAGTGCTTTTATAATTGTGTTATCAAATTTCTAGCGGTAAATATGCATTTAACAACGAACCACAAACAGTGTAGGAATTGTATACTTCATCTTCCATTCGAGATAATTAATTAAATAGCCATTGAAGTTCTTGTTTGCATTATCAATCGCTAATAACAATTCGAAATGCAGATGATAAACGCGTTGCTATCAGTTGATTGGATTGAAAACAAATCTCTTTGCTTAATATTGTAATTAAGAATCGTGTTTTTTTATGGATTGTATTCAGAGCTTAATACACCTGATGGGATCAAATTTATCATGCATATCCTATGTTTTATATGCGGTATAGATTAATGACATATAACGCGGTATTAATTTAAATGCTCATAGTTATTCCACAATTTTTCCATCTATATTTCAAAAATTCTGCGACGGATAATGCCTGAGTGCTTATTCAATAGTGGTTGCTGTCAACTTGTCGCTTTAAGAAACACATTTAAATAGAAACAAAGTCAAACGTCTGGGGAAAAATCGAGTTTTAGCCTTTATTTATTTAGAATTCACACGCTTTAAAGCCGTACACACTGAATCTCTCAAGCGATTGAACGCTATTCTAAAATTACATTTATCTTAAGTGTGCCTTAATAAAAACAATGGCACGAACGCATCAAACGAATAAGAATAAACGAAACCAGACGCCTTTAATCGTAATACCAGTTTCAGCACGCAAAGTGATTTTTTCTAAGAAGGTAACTGTTGCATGTTGGTAAAAATAGTTTAGTTTCAACATGCAATGCCCGCTTTATTGGATCTATCTCCTAAATAGAATTTAGTGCGAGTCTTATTTCAAAAGTGTAATTTCCAGACACAAATTCTGTGTATTGGCATTATTGAAAATAAACTGAACAATTTGTGTTTGTTACGCTGTCTTAAAACAAATTCAATTAATAGCGCTTTTATCAAGTTATTTTGATGTTCTAGTTAGTGTTCGTTACATTTGTGCCATATCGGCTTTAGAAGATATTTCTTTGAGATCCAACGTCTGGCATTTTGATTTGTTCTTTTTTCTTAAATATCTGCATTGTTACGATACATTATTAACGTTGCCTTCCAGTTTTGCCTACACATTTACATAAATGTATCGTATGATAATTACATAAATGTGAAATTGTATTAATGCTTTGATCTGTCTGGGCAACAAGAAATCATATAAAAAAAACACTTTTTACCAGTTGCATGAATGTATTTATGATAGACTTTGAACATTTTATGCTGCTACCAGTTGCTGTGTCGAATAAAATGAATAACTGGTCCCACTGGAAAATTATTTCTGTCAATTTGTGGCTTTAGCTGGCACTAAACGATTTATCTGGAACGCCATGACATGATTATGTAAGTAATCCATTTATATGACCACATAAGGACGGTCAATTTGAGTCCTGGCAATTTGGCTAATTATTTTCTCACGATTTCTGTGCAGTAGTTGTTACATGGAAATAACATAAACCGTTTGCATTTACTAAATATATATTGTCATTCAGAAATATTTAAGTTGATGTAACAGTCGAAGACTTTGAACTATATTAGAAGTCATGTATACGACATTTTTAATTCGTGACCACACGCACCGAGGCCATGTAGTCTATATACAACCGTAATACGGTTTGCAGTATTATTGTCACTATTTAAAAAAAATATTGTGTCAGCCCTGCAAAATTAAGATTAATTTAATCTTTTACGACTGTGTCTTGAATTTGATACTAGGTATTTTTCTCTTACTTTAACCTACAGAAAGGCGGATGGTTACAAATAATGTTTCTCTTTATAATACTCTGCATATACATTATTCCTTGGCTGCAAGGGATTCATACTGCCTTCATACGACTATGCATACCTGTTTTTGTACAATCGAAGGGATTATTTTATCGAAAAAGGTTTTATTGGCTAAAAGTCCTAAAAAAACTGAAAATTAGGCATTGACGCACTGACACATAATAACGAATACAGCTATGCATACACATCTAAACAAGAGTGCAAAAGTTCTGAGATAAAAATAAATCAAATGGTCCTTGTTTATGTTTTTATGTTGACGTCATTCTTCATATTCATCAATTTATAAAATTTTAGTTAACGCTCTAGTTCTTTCCAAAAAAGACAATACATGTCAATGTGGTTGGTTTCTTCTGTCTTTTTACAAGTCATAAGTTCGATCAAACGTTGCTGTGCAAACTTGTTTTTGTCTAATGTCGTATTGTGTATTGTGTCTTAATGCGTTTTTTATTTTGTTCATTTTATCAAGCGTATGCCGTTTTGAAAAGCACGCCTTGATGTATTTATAATGAAAGTGAAATCAAATTTAAGCTTCTAATTTTAATCAATTGTGACCGAATTGTTGCCTGAAAATTGTAAAAAAATGATCCAATCATTTCCACTGCACCGATACACGACATCCGTATTTGCAGAAGAAGGAAACTGTTTCGAACATCATCGCCATTAGTATAGTTGCCATTAAATGCAAAAAACAGATTTTAGTAGTTTCGTGTGTCTCATGCAAAATTATACCACATTTATCGTTAACCCAACTTCTATCAGTTGGAAGCAGCTAATGACAACAGTAATTGTAGGATCTTGTTTTAAACATAAAATTCATGTAAGGTTCTCTCCATTAAACATATCAATTATACATTTTCTTTTTTCTATTTTCTAAGTATAATGATATATTAGATATACATTTGTATTGTTTATAACTGTATATTTACTGTTTTTAAATTATATTAGTTTGTAATCATGTTCATTTGTGTATACCCGTTGAACACAAATTTAACAAACTTTGTTAGTTCCTACCATACGTGGCATGCGATGCAGCGAATAAGTTATTTCACCTCAATGATTATTACGGGTTTAATGACGCCAGTGTATTAACATATTTTAATATAGTATGTCAGAGTAATAAATTCAATAAGAAATAATAACACACTCATATATTTAAAAAAAATTATAGTTTTTATATGGAACAGGTAAAACTAGTACGATGAAATATAATGAATGTGAATAACATGAATTGGTACTAATGAACATATCGCATTGTAGCATACTTGTTCTTATAGGAATAATAGCAAGACGTTTACAAACACTTGCGTGTTTCTTTTGTAGAAGTTTACTGGATTTAATTGACCAACGAAGACAAAAAAGACGATTTATAAATGTGCGCAAGGCAAAACTGTCTGATTATGTATTTAATTTGAAAACAAATTAAACATGGCTGTATTGAACGAATTTAGAATGTAAAAATATTTACGAATATTTCAACAAAACAACTTTGCATAAGAAACGTTCAAATATTACAGTTCGAACAGTACAATTAACATTTTGCGAACAATCAATTGTACATTCAACTACTAGAACTCGTGCGCTGTTGTTTAATACCAATAACTTCATTCATCCTTATTTTTTACCAACATTTTGCATTGTATATAAATATGTTGCATGGTTGGAAAACAACTGTGCAATATCATGTTGTTTTTATTTTCAGGGTGCGCCGCTAAGCTAATACAATAACGTCGTATCATTTATGTTTTTGGCCACACCTTACTATCCGCATTAAAATCCAGATGATTAAAATGTTCCTAAATAATAACTTTTACTACTTGTCATATACGGATCGAATAACGCTTGCAAGTATTCGATGGCTACGAACTTAGGCCTAGATTAAAATAGGTTTAACAAAGTTAATGAAGGTACTTGTATGACACTTGGTACACTTATAAAGAGCAATGTGAACATTATTCATAGCCTTCTTAGGTGAATCGCAGGCGACTGTTACTAAAAAAAGACCAATTATTGATATTGTAATAACTGTATAAAAACACGTATCTTCATTTAAAAAATGTTTTTCAAGTACAGGACTATCAATACCGCCAAAGACTTGTTTTTTTGATAATATCATATACGTACGTTATTTTTCAAGTGTTCATCAAAGTCAGGGTATTGTATCCTTGATCTGTACAAAACGTTATCTTTATGTTCGCTGACTCAGGATGCTTCGACCGTTTCAAAACAAAGTTCCAATTAAACACTCGTAATTAAACAATAACATGTGTAATTTTAGTTTTCCGTACACCATTAACATATAGAATACATTAAATGTTGCCCTTGGTATACATGTGATGAGGGCCCGGCGTCGGTCACGGAATGGGGTATCTAATATTCTTTTGTCGACTTCGTTTGGTCGTACAACAGTGTAACAACGTGTACGTTCAGTGTCACTTTATTAAATAAATTGTGGTTTCTTATAACAAACTCACTAAACGGTTCAAAGACTAAGCATTTTTCGGACCGGCTGGATTAGTTGGTAGAGCGCTGGACTACCAATCCGAGATCCACGTTTCGATTCGCCACACATTGTTCGGTTGGTAATGACATAAGTCAGTAACTGGCATAGTTATGTGCACTAGTACTGGTAAAACAGCTTACTGTGGAAAGGTATTGGTGAGTTATATTGATAGCAGAGATATGACTGAAACACTTTAAAACGGAAAAAACTCCATTCAATAAACAACACACTGAAGTGTTACAACGTACATGAAACCCAATTGTTGCTTGTAGACGTCGTCCAAAGCTTTCGTGACTATTTCCCAAAATCAAATCTTAATATTAATACTAATGAAACGTGATCGTCTAAGTCATGATATAATACGAGTTGTCGTTTCTGCAAATGTTATCTATTTGATATCATATATACTAGATTATATTTAAAATTGTCTGACATATAAAGCGAACTGTTTTAAAATGTATAACTAGTTTAAATATGAAATATCTTATTGTAAAGAGTCTTCGTTTTCTTCTTTAAATGATTATCACTGTTATACAATTGCTGGTCCATTTAATGAGATCGACAATAACATGGCTGATTTTTCACGAATTCGAATCTATTTTGTTTAATATTAACATTAATTGTTAATAAAACGTAACGTCACTGAAAATGATTTATTCTATGCCTACTGCTGACCATTCTCTCGCGTACTAACAAGTTGTTTGGAGCAGGATGATCTCGACCTCACATACCTTTAAACGAGGTGAATAACATTTTGACAACTGGAAACAATATATACATACCAAGTGGGGATACACGAATTGACAACGTGTAAGAATTGGGATATGGTGTCCGCTTTGCAATTGTTGGATCCCGGATTCGATCAACACACAGCGTTCACCAGATCTTGCCAAATTACAACTAACACACTGTATGTATTCTGCACTTGGAATATTGCGTATGAATGGAAAATAAAAATAAAATCTGCACTTTACATTTCTGTAAATATAAATACAGTCATCGCTTCACTCAATGTAAATTATCTCACATTCTGCGAGAATAAAATGGCTTGTATTGATTAGTCGGAATTAGACAGGAAATCCGGTCGTGGAAATCTTGTCATTCTTTTCATGTGTAATACAAAGTACTTTCTCCGGGCTTGTGGCTTCCCTTAAAGATACATGTAAAGTTAAAAAAAAACAGTCAACACAATATTGCAAGATTTTATATTACAAAATTTGTTAGGAACATTTTATCTAAAAAAGTCTTTATTATACCAGTTATGTCGTAGTTCACTACAGCAAATATAAAAAGCTAATCATAAATATGTTGACAGTTTAATATATAAGTATTTACCAAACCTGAACGTGTGTGGGTAAAACACAAACATTTAAATGAAAATTTCTGAAAATGCTAATGACATATATGGTATTTGTAGAATATATGATTACACGATAGCATGCAATAATTTAAGAAAACGGTAATGCTCGCACCGAAATACAATTGGAAATTAATGTATAATATCAACCAATGTCGAAAATTATTTTATTCATCAACGTTTGAAGGAGATGTTTCTTTAATAAGTGCGTGAGGTTTCTAAATATACAGGAAGGCTAAGAGATTCCTGCAGACAAGACAGAATGTAACCCTTCCTGCGTTAGATTATTACGTTGAAACACAATAGCGCTAATGTCATTCTAATGATTTTGTCTAAAAGGTTAATGACAATGAAATACGCTCCAACAGAGTCTTCAATATAGATATTAGTTCGTCTCCTTTGTCAAACAAATGATCACTGTATATAACTACATGTATGCTACTTAAAATGGAAGTGTGTTATCCACGACATGACTTTTAAAAAAATTCAGCTGATCAATTTATGCTTACAAATTCAGAATGTAAGTTATATTAAATTAAACTAAACAAACTGCATGTTTCAAATATAAAAAAAACTTCATAATGTCAAGTTCATTTTAAATTTTTATTAAAAAACAAAACAAAGCGTCTCAGTCGTTAAGAACGCAGTAATGACAAACACTATGCCTTATACAATATGTAAGGACTGTAGCGTAATCTTAATCTTAGTTATATTGACATTTGTTGACACAATCTGCAGGTTGCAAATTATATTCGTGTATATCGTGTTTATTTTAATGTACACGTTTAACTCGTACATAACACACATATTGTATTTCTTGTTAACGAACATCTTAACCGGCAGTGTGTAATCATCATAACGATAAAATCTTGTATAAATGACTATATTATGCAATGGACATCAATGCACGAACGCAAGAACTATGATAAATAACAATGCAATTATATATACAGTTAAACGACCGTCTAATTTAATTAAAATAATAATTAATGTTGACAAGCGAGACCTACAATCGTTCAGATATTGTATATATGTAGAGTTAAAACATCAAGCAGTATAGCATAAGGAATCGTAGTTGTATCTCAGTCGCGGGACCCGTAAGGGTCTCGTATGTTTCATTATTTGACTAGAATATTTGTGGACTAGACAAAGTCGTATGTAAATTGTAATTAATGAAAATGAACATACTGCATGCTTCAAAACAAAGTTATCATTATGCCGCGAGTTCATTAAAAAAAAATCTCTCAGAACATAAAGATCGAAGTAATGACACACGCTATGACTAGTCCACTATTTGAGGACTGTAGCGTAATCGTAATAATATTATAATTTGTTGACAGAATTTGCAGGTTGCGGGAAAGGCAAATTTTATTCTTTTCAAAATCGTGGTTATTTAAATGTAACTGACAAGACCTACACTCGTCCAAAGATTGTATATATGCAGGGTTAAAACATCAAGCAGTATAGTCCAGCATTCCAGAGAGAGCATTAAACATCGCAGTTGTTTCTTAGTCGCGGGACCCGTACGGGTCTCGTGTGTTTCATTATTTGAAGAATATTTTTGGACTAGACAACGCTTTATTTAATAGCAACACACATTCCATAAACAGGTTTTTGACTTGTGTGCATAAATATTCCACCGAACTACGCAAATTATACATCTAAAATGGATGTTCAATGAAACGTACTATTGTTATAGACACTCGTCAGTTTACAAATCAGTTATCTGAAGGATCATGTTTGCCGTTTTTGTCAATGACTGTCGGTTATTTTCAGCATCAGCTGGCGTGTCATCGGGGCTTTCAATCATGATTTCAGTGACAGTTTTGTCCGCCTCGACTGTGTCGACCGCACCGTTAATTTTCCCTGTTTTACAGTGGCACCAAAGGCAAACGGGATGACATGATGCAACCAGCAGCATGATAAAACCAATAATGTGGACCTGAAAATAATCAACACGTAAATATACAATAGCAAGCAAACCTTTTATGAATGTTTTTTTTGTTTTAAACTAAATAACATTTCCTAAGATTTGAAAGAACACATCTTTACATGTTAATATGTGCCCTTGGTGATGACAATCGATGTTACTAAATAACCAAAACAGTACAATCAGTTTACAATACATGCGGTGCTTATAACGTGTTGACTTTAATAAACACCACAATTATAGCTGATTCCCGAAAATAAAGAATCCTTCCATGTCTATATGGATTTATTTTTCTGAGCGGCTTGCCCAGTACCTGTAATTAATGCACTCTAAGCTTGAAGATAAATCTATTATTCTAAAAGTGTTTGATGTTTACTCTTTGGTTTCATATATTATAAAAGACAATATAATACACACACTATTATATTGTATTCTTTTGGAACTTACGTAGAAGGTATTTTGTGCCAGTTCGCGGTAAACTAGAAGTTTCAGCGGATATTGCGCCACCAAACAGAGACCGGAAGCAGCGAAAGCCACGCCGACTAATTTTCCAAAATGTTCGCCAGGAAAATGCCTTCAGTAAGATAAAATACACCATCACTCAATACCACAGTCATTATAATAATAGTGAATAAATATTAAGTAAACAGCGAAAAGACACGTATTTAAAATTAGATTCTCGACAAAATACGTAACTAAATTTAATTAGATGTAAACACATTAAATTTTGTTTTAGTTAATGAATACATTTTATAACTTACACATGTGTGACGAATGCCAAGAATGTTGCATAAAAAGAGCTTTTCTCGGCCGCGACGAGTACATAGTAGATAACTTGAACGTAGATGTTCGAAAATAAAGCTGCAATGCTGCTCAGAAATGATATACCGTAGTTGACCCACGTCGCGAAGAGGATATTTCGCATTTGGCCGATATGATGTGAATCGTCTGCAATGGAATAAATCCAAAGAGAATATCAAACTAACGTTAGTGGAGCTCCATTATTCATGTATCGGCTATGTATATGTCATCTCATCATGCGATGTTGAAAACTCCTTAAAAGAATAGCGTTTGATCTTATTGTTAATAATATTAAAACGCTAGTTTACATTTTCTCGTTATTTGTTAAAAATATCTGATATCTGAATATCTTTAAATTAAAACACGCAATCATCAAATCATGTTACGGTACAGAAAAATACGTCATTATACTGCATAGTATTTGATGAATTCAACAGGTTGTAAATGCGGCTATCCACTTTGGGTTATTTCGTCAATGGTTCTTTGATGATCGGATACATCAATATAATTATTCAGATTAGATCTACGTCGTTGGAACTATTAACATAACTAGAGTAGTCTTTGTTACAATGGCATGCATGTAATTGTATTGTTAAGGGAGTTTATTACCATATGCCCGGTTCCAGTCCATTATGAGTCCTACACAAGGCGACAATGGAAGGCATAACAGCGAGCAAATGGCATAAGCACTCATGTACTGTGAAACTGAAACGTATAGAAAAACGCATTTTGTTAATAATATGAACCTATAATTGCAAGTGATTTATCGATTTAGTGAATATAATTGTTTTAATCCACTAACAATAAGTATGAATGATGAACAGATGAACATTATTTTTTAGTCAATTGTTATGTAATACATTAATTTATTAATACAAAGCGACAAAATTAACTTGTGGTCAAACCAACAGTAGGAAATTATTATTAGAGACACCAGTTATTTATTATTGGCAGAATACAAATAAAAACAACACAATAATACATAACACATGCACGCAGATAGTTAAACCTATCGCTACTCTACAAATATACTAAAATATACCATCACTGTCCGAAACGCCTAGGTTCAACAGGTTCTGCTCAACGTTGAGATCAAAAACAAGTGACCTCAGACTCATAAGCGAAAACCAGACTACCATGCACATGTACAGTCTGGTTCTCAAAATTGGCAGCACCGCCATCATATCACAACGTTTCTTTGCACAAACTGTAACGATTACATCAAATTATGTCAATATAACGATATAAACATTATGATATTAACCGTTAGTATCATATTGCCAGACATTGGTCATGTTCCGTCGCAAACTATACAATACAGTAAGAATGTTATTTTCATTTATCGTCTAAATACGGAAGGTAAACATAAAGATATTTTATAATAAGCATCTTGTTAAATTATTTGATTATTTGTTCGTCTGTAAAAAAAACATATGAACGACTGATACAGTTTTCAACTGAGCACCGTCATAGAGACGTATAAGGGTGGAGCAACACACCTTTGCTAATACGTGTCTGGAGCTAATACTAACGACAAATGAAGTATGAAATAATGTAGTTCTTTGTGTTAATCTTTTGAACACAATGTATGTCATCACAATTTTAAAATATTGTTCATTGTTGATTATATCACTGGGAATGATCTAATTAGTATGCCAAGAAGATAGAAAAAGACATACATAGATGTATTTACTGTCGATATAGAGCTTCCGATATATTTCAAACCAAATGCACCCATATCGTCTTTAACTAGCGATAGAGATATGTCTTGACATAACTGTTTCTGAATATTTCTCACAAACAATTTCCTAAGAATAACATCTAATCCCGGATATTCGCATGATGAAATGACGTTCGCTGCGAATAGATCCACGCCACGCTCATTCCTTAAAGAAAGATTTAACGTTCTCAGGAGAGTTAAAAAATACATTAACGCCCAACGCAATAACTGATCGCGTTCACTCCCAAACTTACCTGAGCTACGTCTTTTCCAATCATTGCCTTGCAGTTCCATGCCACGGGTATTTCCGTACCCGACTGGAAGAGGCCACGGTATCCGAGATCTTGGAAGCATGACGATGGTTGATATTAGAACGGGAACAAACCCGACACTTATGAACATAAACGACGTATGCAGAGTGACATCAGCCTCTCGGGTAAGCTAAACACAATAAATACCTAACGTGAAACGCATGCATTTTCTAAATTGGGATCAATTTTAGTCTTTGTAGCTTTTTAGATATAATTTTGGATTGAATACGTGGTTGTTATCATGATCTTTGCATTTCCAAGTCGATAAGCACATTCCTTGCTTAAGTTAGCGTTAAGGATTCTGTCTGGGGAACAACATTTTAGACAGTTAAAAATAAATGGTATCAATATAACTTATAAACTATCATAGATTTTACACGATTGTTTAAAGAAATGAGATCAGCTTCGAATTTTGAAACTGCCATTTTTAAACTATTCGAGGCTTGCTTTGTGAAAAGGGGGTTTAATGCATGTGCGTAAATTGTCGTTCCAGATTAGCCTGTGCAGTCCGAACAGACTAATCAGGGTCGACAATTTCCGTTTTTATTGTATATTTTGTATTTCAAAGAGGGACTTTTCCTGTGCGAAATACACAGGCTAATTAGGGACGACACGTAACGAACATGCATTTAACCCCCTTTTCACAGAGCGAGTCTCATATTTTTTTTTGAAACCTTCATGAATAAAATGACGATGCCACCCGAAAAGGATGCGCCTGTGATGACGGACATCGTTGTTAGTCTTCTTGATCCAAACAGATTGGCCACTTGAAGGTCCGTGAATAGAACCATAAGACCAGATATTCCCAGCATCAGTAGGGCGGGGAATATAAGCCAGGTGACTGCATTTATACATGGAAAGTAAACGTGATGAGAAATGTGGTACTACAACAATTGTAAAGCGGGAAAGTATATCACGGAAATAGTTCAAAACGTTTACGTACCGTATACATTGAAACGTTTTAAATGCGTGTTATTTAAACGTACACTGCTTTAAGAATTGCATTGGCAATTATGCTTCGAATGCCAAATTTTGATTCATGTGTTACGTAAATGTGAATCATGGAAAACAAATAACAAAAATATCATTTTTTTGCCAATACATTTTGCTGATCTGGTATAATCATTGTGCGTTATAAACCGCATGCACCGACACGCATAACTGTTAATGTAACAAAAACGTTTCTATATCACATATTTGTGGAGTATTTCAGACACACCTTCGCTTGCAAACAGCATCGTTAGCGATCCAAGAGCGGTGCAGCACCTGCAAATAATTATAGAAAAACAAATTAATCCATTAATTTAATTATTTTTAATTTAGAGACTCTTTTTAGTTGATAATTCCTTTTTTAACATTGTTATGATAATGAGTAGCTGTACTGTTTTTTACTTTGCTAATATTTTATTGATATTGAGTATACAGATCAAATATTCTTTTCATGCGATCGGTTAATTGCTTTCGAAATGTGAAGCCTAAATTAATAGGGCTTGAACGTGATCGATCATCAATAAAATGGAAACCGTTTATAAAGTTGCATATTCCCGTCTAAAGTTTATACTCCAAACGTTTTGCATCGGCGTAGCAAACGTGCAAGAAGAAAGCGCCATCTTATTTCATAGTATAACTAGACAAAACATTCGCCTCATTAATTTTATTATTTGCTGCTTTGGTGATTATTAAACTATTGAATAATAGAAGTACCATTCAATTGAATTTAAAAAAAATCACTATAATTATTTTCATTTATTTTGAAATGCGATGCTTTATGCATAATGTTGTTAACGTGTTTACACGTGGGTATTTTGTAATTAATTCCAGGCTTATTGTAAGGTTTGGCGCACCTTTCAAGCGGTTCAAGCCATAGAGTATGTTTGCTATCCCTTTTTTAAGCGGTTAAAGCAGAATTAGTAACTTTTGGTGTAGTTGTGTGTTTTCTAATTTATTTGGGTCCGTTGTTCAATGCAGTCAGATGTGTACGTGTTATTTCAATTCATTAACCAAGTGTGAGGTGTTGTATGCCGTGAAACTGGTTTAAGACCCCCAATGCTTTGTATTGACTGTTTTTTAGCGCTGACGCAAGCATAAATATCATTTAAATGTAATATTAATGTTGTGTTATATGGATAGTCTTGTATTGAATATGCAATTGGTTCCCTGCCTTCAATATATCATAGCGGATGTAAACATAATAAGTCTTCTTATGAAGTATCCGGAGTTTTATTATTTCTACTTATGTTTATAATGTGTTTCCATATTCGTAGTGTTGACCGATAGCTACATGGGTATAGTCATCTGTTTAACACAGGCAACTGATGTGTATAATTATGTATATAATAAGCTTCATGAGTACACTTATCTGTTTTACACAGGTGCCTATATGTATTACAGAAGGACGCAAAAAATAATAAGTTAGTGCTAGATATATGCACCGTGATATTGTGGTTGTTTTAAGGTTATTAATATGAATCCTTCATTTAAGTTTCACGAATACAATTATAAAACATATTGACAAGAGGACCACTGAATATAATCTGATATTCCTATAGAAGATAGGACTAATTACAATCATTGGTTCGCTAGTTAATACCTATTGTATAATGTCGCGGTACCGAACTTAAGCGGGTTTGGTGATGAGCTACGTAAGCGGCCCGGTAAGCTTACTCGGTATAGCACTCTCCTTGATGGCGGGAGATCCCGGGTTCGATTCCCGGACTTGCTGAAATTATTTAATTTAGTACCCGGCGATAATAACATGATTTATTATAAAACGTGAATCTATAACTGAAAACACGCGTATTTTCTTTAAAACTACTCCTTTTAAACGCTGTTATTGGTGAATGACGTCATTCACTTGACGATATATTTTAAGCTTCTGAAAACAGGTATCAGCGCCAGCTAATTTTAGACAAAACAAATTACGCGGGGAAAACTCGACATTCGAGGATATTATTATATATTGACGTTCAATGACCTCTGTCTCAAAAAATGAAATTGCGTGTATATAAACATCATTTAATAAGCATGATAGCTACTTGTATATAATATTTTTAAATAATAAATAAATCGGAATAAAAAACCTTTTTCCAATCCAACGGGAGAATTACGTTTCATTTATTTTGATAACAAACTCATTAACTGCTTTAATCAATGCTAATGTCTGGATATTTTGAGGTGTACACATTCTAGAAAAAAATCAACAGTGGAAAAATTATGCTTCGACGGTTGTGACAAAATTAGAATTACATATTGGACACTCTACAAGTTCAGCTGGTAGCCATTTCGCCAAACATTTTTACGAAAAAGCCAAACTAATAATACTACATAATTCTGCGTCTGAACTGACCACCTACGAACACATTTTAAAGATAACACACATTTAATGTTTGTTTTCTAGTCGCTTGCTATGTTTCGGACATTTGCCAATAGAAAATCCAATTCAAAAATCCAAATTAAAATACAACGTGTTTATTTGCGTTCTTTTTGATACTTCAATTTAGAATTTTGAGTATCTTAGTCGCTGAATTAAAACGTAAAGGAGGTTTTATAAATGTTAAAGAACCATATGACAATTGTCATAATATTTCATTTTTTTTAAATAACACAGTAGTTTAAATATCACAAACATTTATTATATTAATATTCAAAAACATCTGAATTTGACGCAAAATTATTTGCATAACTTACGGATATTAAAGTACAACCTACATTGCTATTATGCGAGTTCGACTCGTCCCGTAGATGTCAAGGAAAATCCCAAGAGGCAGCATCAAGATATTTCTTGCAATCGCCACTAAGAAGAAAACTAAATTCAATGCTTCTTTTTGCTCGGGGCAGGCACTTCCTGATGGCAGGTTAGTTTGATTTTGTGTTTGCACTTTGGTATTTTCTTGTTCGATCTCTGATGAGATGGTAGGAGGTTTCTGCAGGTACTGATTGTATTCATCTACGGTCATCACTTGCAATACCCGTTTATATACACATTTCATCTGTACTCCGTTGTGAATACTAATGAACGGATTATCCAATCCTGCATCGACACCAGTTGTATCACCGAACATCGGTTTTTTCAAGTGATCGGAAAAATTACACGTTTCTACGAAATAGTGTTCTTGCGCTAAAATGTCTTGTAGTGTTATCCACCCATTTAACAAACCAGAAAAGAATATACACTCCATAATGCACCAAACCAACGTTATATATCGCTTTCCACAAGGTAAAGCCATCATGATTATTTTCACTTCAACACACTATTTACTCAACCAATATAATTGTTTTAGCAACGATGTATCTTTCCCAACTAATTTTTGGGCGACGATGGCGGTTTTAGCTCTCTGGTCTATGTTTGAATTGCTTCTGATAAGTATCTCCACATCATTCACAGATATATCTCTCGCATCGCTACAGAATAACCGTATCGAAAATCCAATCTTATTGGAAAATGAAATATCACATGCTGCCAAGACAGGATGCTTTTTTAGGCGCCAAT
>VMBQ01013366.1:0-14865 GCA_007657795.1 Dreissena rostriformis | reverse complement strand
TAAAAAAAACACATCAGATAGAGGGAGCAACAATTTAGTTGATGATTAATTATGTATTGCATTATTTTTGGACATTAAATTACCAAGAGTAGATTGATATTTGGCAGCATATTTTTTCTTGCAGACCAAACAAGAAGGTCGCTCTGGTTTGTCTGTAAACAAAAGCCAGTTGACATAAAAGTTATACCGCGAGTATAGTCGACCCGCGAGAATACGTACTGTGCATAATCGGTGAAAATCACGTGCTTTTTACTTTGGTTACACAAAGTTAATTCAACGATGACCTAATTTACGATTTCATGGTTATACAGACGGAAAATAAACACAAAATTGTTCCAATATCATATAGTGATCTTATGCCTTTCAGTTTATCCCGGAAGATCACTGTTCATGAATAATGTTTAACTTTATTTTACAGCAAATTCAATGTTTGACAGTTCGTCTAATTTACTCGCAATACATGCCATAGTAGTCTCGTGCTATTCATGTGTACTTGTAGAATAATTTTAAACATTAAAAGGTAACAATAGTTTGAAGGTTTTTATGGTTTTACATGTAATTATTAATGAATATATTTCATCTTAAATATTTTTTTGGCTCTAACAAATACAGTTTTAAATATATGTTTGTAGCATACGGGCGCTTCTAGAGGACACTACAGAAAGTATAACCCTGGTGATCTGACAGAGGCATACCAAGCTGTGATAGAAGATGGCATTCCTGTTGAGAGAGCAGCAAAGATGTTTTCAGTGCCCATAACCACGGTGAAAGATTGTGTTAAAGGCAGAATTGAGATAGACAACTTAAGGTCTGGGCCGCCCACTTTGTTTAGTCAAGAACAAGAGACAACTTCAGCAAACTACCTGCAAACCATGGCTGAAGTAGGTTATGTCTATTCAAGGCAAGAAACCATAAATTTGACTTCGGACTACGCTGTCCATTTAGGAATAAGACAGAAATCGCAGGCATTAACCTTCCACTGGTTTTATGGCTTTATGTCCAGATGGCCAAATTTGAAGTTAACTAAGCCTAGAAATCTTGGACTATCTCGTGCCATGTCAGCAAATCAAAATTCTATCAACAATTACTTTAAAGAACTGACAAACATCATGCATAAATATGACTTGACATGTAAGCCTGAATGTATTTTCAATATTGATGAGAAAGTTCTGAATATTGAGCATTAACAACCCAAACTTATTTCTGATAAATTATGCAAAATCCAGGCAGTGACATCTGGACAATCCAAAAATGTTACTTTGATTGGATGTGTTAATGGTGTCGGACATCAAATACCACCATATTTTGTGTTTCCGGGTAATTGCATGTTGGACACCCTGCTAGTAGGAGCTACGAGTGGTGGAGAAGGTCCAGTCACTGAAAGTGGATGGTCAAATTCTGTTGTATTCGACCATTTAATTAAAAATCATTTATTGAAATATTTACCCTCTAGAACAATTGGTTATGTTCTGGTCTTATATGATGACCAAAAGAGTCATGTATCTCTGCCGTTGGTTGAATGGGCACAAAAAGAAAACATAATATTGTTCGTTTCGCCACCTTACTGTAATAATCTTAAATATCTGGTGTAATGGGCCCCTAGAACAAGCCTGGAATTCTGCCTGCCTTAGACACATAAGAGAATATGATAACAATGCCATCACAAGGTACAAAGTTTGCGCAATTGCTTGCAGAGCGTACACCACTACCCTCACTGCATTAACTTTACAGGAAGCATTTAGAAACTCAGGTGTATTTCCACTAAATCCAAATGTGATATGCCCGTCAGATCTTGCTCCATCAACAGCTTTCCAAAATACTGACTCAACTCAAGTTGTTCCTGAAATATCAAATGAAACATCAGATGAATATTTTTTTCAAACAAAACGTGGCGCAATTGTAGCAATAGTTCAACAGAAAAAACAAAGGAAGACACTCAGTAAAGTTTAAGGAGACAAAGCTACAACGGAATCGCCAGTTAATAGAGCAATAAACTTTCACTTTAGATCAAAGCGCAAGAGGTCTACAGATGAAGAAAAGGGCATCACCACTCCGTCTGCGACCTGAATCTCCGGCGTTCAGACCAAACGAAAGCAGCCCCCAGTTGAAGACGTTGTCAGCTCGGATTCACAGGTGCCTTATGTGAAAACACTTCTACCCCCCTTGAACTGATACGTACACTAAACTTGTCAAGAGGGGATGTTGTGATTTGTGTCAATGATTGGTACATTTGACATTTTGTACTCCAATAACAGTACTAAGGACTCTTTCCTTTGTCGTAAGTGTACTTCTGAGGACTAATGAAATAGACAGATGACATGTAAATAAACTTTTAAGTACGTTCTTAAATTAATTTATCTCTTTTCAAACTATTTCATGCAGTTAAAACCCTTTCATGTTTAACTTGGACAGTTCTTCTAAACTTGTTTGATAAGTATTGAACTGTCAACTAGTAGTGCAACACCGCCGTCAAAAATACCCAACACGATGCGCAGAACATAACCGTTGACAGGGTGCAGGATCAACGGGTTTCACAGGGGTTTACACATGGGCTTGACATGCATTTGCAAAAATCTTTAGTACTTAAAATTCATTTTCTCTTGCAGTTTTTGCCGATATCTTACGATTTTATAATTTATACTTGAATAAGTCTGAAATCGGTGCCAACATTTCACGATGCGTGCAGCATAACCATGTACATTAATGCTGTACACATCGAATTTTTGGCCAAGAACACAGGCTGATTAAATAAAGTTATTCTGATGTTCATGTATTTCACATATCCATAATCAGCATAAAACTGTCTTTAATGCACTAGTTGAAGAACAATATTTGAAAAAAGCAACACTTATTTGTGTGTTTACATTCATTAACGTTTAAATTTGCACCCCACAAAGTCACGTGATCCTGCACCCTGATTGAGTGTCGACCATGTTTGTCTTGTGTAAACACATAGACAAGTTGTCCGATTTGATATTTTTTACAGAACTATTTAAAACAAACTTGATTATAAAAATATACATGGGTTTTATATTTATTTGCTTCATTTATTTTGTCATTTGTTTAAAAGTAGTTGCAAGCTCGTTAATATCCAAAACACAAGAATATAATATCTATGTTATAAATGTAGAACATACTTTAACTGAATGTTCATAATGGTATTTCTTGTCAAATCAAGAGATCAACTCGACCAAAACTTGATTAGATCTACCCCGGTACTGATTTTAATAATGATTTGGCAAACGTATAGTAAACATAATAATTACGCTTACCTCAAAAGAAATGGTCGTTTATTCTGTACTCATAGAAAAAAGAAACTGTACCTTCGGAGCCTTTTTGTTGCTTTAGTTGCTTCTGAATGAAGGCTTCAACCCCTTAGACAAATTATTGAAATTAATGCAGTTATCGTGAAAGTTATACATGTACTTTAGTTTTTTTTTGGGCGAATTGCAGAAGGTAACATAATATACGTATACCGAAGAATAAAGCCCGTTACTGCGATTAACCACTTTGCATCCAGATTCTGCATTCGCAAACTAAATAGCTCCGATCGCATGGTATTAGTATTAATGCGCACAAACATTATCACGTGACCAATTGAACAATAAAAATTTCCCCTTCTGAAATGCTCACCAATAAATCCAGTTCAATCCAGTTTAACCCGTCTTCACGGTGTTAACACACTCGTTGTGCGACAAACACCCTTGGATTGTAACAGTTTGACATCATCAACTTACAGCGCGTTCCATCCATGGCAACGTCTTTTCACTGTGGCATTAGCACCCGAGTTACACGCAGTCCTCATGAAAGGTGTATACATCGACGAAATATCGGTTCAATACTGAACTATCTACACTTAACCGATACAGCGCATTTATGTTCTTTAGTTTTAAGAAATTAAATGCGTTCGCGATATGGGCGACAAAATTTCATTACCACGCGCCACATTTTTTACTGTCAAAGTAAACATCTCAATGTTCTCTGCGCTACAAAGTTTTTATATGACAATTCGCCTTTGCTTTTCATGCCAGTTTTGAACTTTTTCCTTACACACAAAATACGTGTTGTGGCTGTCACTTTCACAGCGGCTAAACTACTCTAGTAATTCAGTCCTACATCAAATCAACCAGTGTTTTCATTTTGCTGAAATAATAGAGTTAATTCATAAAACTATTTACTCGGTGTGCGTACTTNATTTACAGCACATGTTTTTATTTTATATTAGTTTTTTTCCTTTTACATTTAAAATATGTTCGATTTTGTCTGTTTTAAACATGAATCATGGCATTAAAAATACTGAGACCATTCTCATGCACATGTATGTTCAGAGTGTAGATGGATACGGTAGTTTTAATTGTTGTATTCACGAACATCTTCATGCCATATCCACCCATGACCCATATACTGTGCTGATACAACTTCTGGGCTATCTTGGGCATAAAATGTTTATGCTGTTACAGTGTTTATTGCATGATTGCGAAATAATAACGTAATGAAATTAAAATGAAACATGTGAATAGCACAAATACATACCCAGTAATGTTTTAAGTACGTTATTTATTTGAATGATAGATTTAGTTTTAAATTTTAATTGAAAATACGTATTGAATAGCTAGTAGCAATTCAAATTATTCAGTGTTATTCCTGTATATGACACATATTTATTTATGTATTATGGTTTAACCCATTTATGCCTAGCGTCTAGAAAAAAGGCCTTTGCAAACAGCGTAGACCCAGATGGGATGCCGCATAATGCGGCGTTTCATCATGGTCTGCGCTGTTTGCTTCAAGGAATTTCTGTAAGAAATATTTTAACTATAGAAATAAATATACGAGACATCCCTTATTTTGGAAATAAATTGATTCAATTTAGAAGGATGGTGTAATAAATGATGCTATATGTGATATCTAAATTATTTCTTACACATTTTTAATAGTGTATTTTTAGGATCTCATANACACAATGTGTGTTGCATACCTACCTCTAAAGTCAATTTCACACTTATAGGTCAAAGTTGGCAAAAAGTCAGTTTGTTCGAACTGTTGTTACATCATTCATCATGCAATGTTTAACCCATTTATGCCTAGTGGACTCTCCCATCCTTCAAAATTGGATGAATTTATTTCCAAAGTAAGGGATGTCTAGTATATTTATTTATATTTTTAGAATATTTCTCACAGAAATTCCTTTAAGCAAACAGCGTAGAACCTGACGAGACGCGGCATTATGCGACGTCTCATCTGGGTCTACGCTGTTTGCCAAGGCCTTTTTTTCTAGACGCTAGGCTTAAATGGCCTCACTATACGCACCCGTAATTCACTCTCTTATTGTAGTCTTACTCTTCTTGTTTTTAGATTATAGGAGATATCAATGCCGCAACACCACTAGACGCAATGCACTTCGAGTTACTCTCGGAAGGCCGCATGCAGGCGTTGGTTGATTTTCTACTATTTGACTACTATATCCCCGCTGTGTAAATCTTTGGGAATAGTTGAAGACGACAGCATACAAGAAATCATGAAAGTTCGATTTTCCGAACGTTTATCGCTGATCTTGATCGACAAACCAAGCGATGACGTCATCGGAACAATAGCCGTGCATACCGTGCCGAGAAGTTTGCAATTGAACATTGACGAAATCAAAGATGCAAAAATAAAAACTGTATTGAAATTCATCTGCCAGAAACACGACGAAATGAACATCTTCTTGAAAGCGTTATGACGTTAACGTCGCTATACGTTTTGCGGATCTTTGTGTTCGGCCAGATTTCCGGGAGCGTGGACTTGGCAGCAAGCTAATTGAGGCTGCGCTTATGTTCTTCTCACAGTTTGCTGTCGAAATGCCGTGCATAACAGGCGAAGGGACGTCGGGATACGCTCAGCGTATTTTTGAAAAATACGAGTTTGAAACACTTCATACTTTCCCATATGCTGATTACAAAGAAAATGGCGAAGTTGTGTTCAAGAACATGGGTGAGAACGTATCCACGAAAGTTTACGTCAAACAGCTGTAAGCCAATACAGCGACTCAATTTGAAGAGAAGTAATGACTACAACTGAACATACAGCGCTGTATATAAGCTGTCTTTTTAGCTTACCTGAGCACAACGGGCTCAATGGTGAGCTTTAGTGATCACCTTTTGTCCGTCGTGCGCTGTGCGTCAACATTTTCTTTGTTAACACTATAGAGACCACATGTATTGTCCGATCTTCATGAAACTTGGTCAGAAGATTTGTCCCAGTGATATATTGGATAAGGTCAAAAATGGTTCTGAATGGTTGAAAAACATTGCCGCCAGGGTGGGGCGGGGGGGGGGTCATTTTTTTCTTATATTGCGTAAAACTTTGTTAACACTCTAGAGGCAAAAGTTATTATCTGATCTTCATGAAACATGGTCAGAAGATTTGTCCCAATGATATCTTGGGCGAGTTCGAAAATTGTTCAGGTTGGTTGAAAAACATTGCCGCCACGGGCGGGGAATGTGTCCTTTAATGGCTATAGTAAAACCTTGTTAACACTCTAGAGGCCACGTTTATTGTCCGATCTTCATGAAACTTATTCAGAATATTTGTGTTAATGATATCTTTGATGAGGTCTAAAATGGTTCCGGTTGGTTGAAAATATGGCTGCAAGGGGGCGGGTCATTTCCTTATATGGATATAGTAAAACTTAGTTTACACGCTAGAACTCTCATTTATTGTTCAATCTTCAGGAAACTTGGTCAGAACATTTGTTCTTATAATATCTTGGATTAGTTCGAAAATAGTTTTAGGTTTGTTGAAAAACATGGCAACTAGAGAGTGGTGCATTTTCCCTTATATGGCTATGGTAAAACTTTGTTAACACTCTTAAAGTCACATTTATAGTCCAGTCTTTATTGAACTTGGTCAGAACAATTTGTGTAATGATATCTTGGATTAGTTCGGAAATGGTTCCGCTCTGTTGAAAAGCATGGTAGCCTGAGAAGGGTCATTTTCCTGATTTGGATTTAGTAAAACACTATTAAAGTCACATTTATTGTTCAATCTTCTTGAAACTTGGTCAGAACATTTGTTCTTATGATATCTTGGGCTGCATAGAACAGGTGAGTTCCTTTGTATCTCAGGTGAGCGACTTTGGGCCTTTCAGGCCCTCCTGTTTAATCATTTGAATATCTATAGTCAGGAGGTAATGGGTGTTTGAATTTTAAAGGGACTGTCCAACAGATAAAGCGTCGTTCGACGCGAAACGATAATTTGGGAAACTACGAGGATTGCTTATATAGCTAAAAAAAATACATCCTCCATAAACATGAAAGTCGATAGTCGAGTGTTCTAGGCGGTTAGCTTTTACTCCAGGACTCCAGGAATCCAGGAGTCAGTGGTTCGAGCCTTGTTGAGGGTTACTTTTTTCTTTTTCTTTTTTTAAATTGTATTTTTGTTTTTTTGTTTTACTGGCGATTTTTAGTTCAAATGTTTAAATGAATCAATATAAAGCATTTAACGCATTAAATGACAAGCTTCAATACATGCCAAAATCTGTTGGACGGCCCCTTTAACCATTGTCTTCATTACATTTCACACAGCATATATGAATACGGTTTAAGAGCGGCCTGAACCAAACCGGAACACGAACTCCTTTCAGATGACTGGATTTCGACATCAACTTACAATAACTTACTTATATTGAATGTTGTTAGGTATCTTCTATGTTGGATAAGATATAAATTATGCGATGCNAATATATTTAATATTTTTAGTAGATTATGTGAAACAGCGTTCAATATATAAGGTGACAAAGATGTTCACTGAAGTAATGAAGATTTATACATACACAGCTAAATACCGTTTTTTTTTATATTTACAGTCTTTTAATTGACATTCACTTTACATATAATTATATTATTTATTTTATATACATTAAAATACAAGTTTTATTTCACAATAAACTTCATCACGCATTATGCATGAATGTATCATTTATACTAGTTTAAAGTATGTTAAGAGCAGACATTAAGAACATTATCCATACCGAACATAACTGTTACATCATCGTCGGCTGATACTCATGTACAACCATATTCTGAAAAGTCTTGGTTCATGAACGTTTCGTACTTTCTACGCCAATCCGTTCTCAAGATAAGAACTTCAAGTTAAGGTTCCGTGATACGTTAGCACAGCCCACAGTAATTGCTATGGCAAACTGATCAACTCAGATTTGTTGTCATTAAAAACAATTATCTATACGGTAACTCTTCTCATTTGTTCAGTTACCGGAAACATCTCCTGTGTGTGTTTTGCATAGTTTGCAAACACAAATAAAATAAGCAATATCAGAACAAAAACTTTTCTGTTTCGGAAGCTGCTGGACGCTTTCGGTACGTTGCCCCCAAAAGCGAAAAGAATCTGGGACAGTAAGTGTAAGCAGTAATTCGTCGATTTTTGGTTCACGTTTCCCAAGTAGTTACACGATAATGATTGTCACGTTGTGTCGGAATATGGTCCAATTGTGTCATATACGAGTCTATACGAGTCATGATACACTGGTGGTGGGTTAGATAAGAGTCCCGATTCGGCAGCCCTCGTAGTGCACCAGTGTCATTTTAATCGACTTTCAACGCTAAATATTCGCATTCCTGAACAATTCCGCCATAAGGCAGGGCTCAATTTAAACGGACACGGTAAGAAATTATTATTGTGTGCAGTGTGTTCAATGCTATTTCTTTCACCTGGCATCTGCGAGTAAGGTATTCATTATTTTTATGAAAGGACGTTCGTGATGCAGCAGTTAATTAAAACTATCGTTCCTGAATAACAAAATATAATTCTTGAACGTATCATTAATTACAATGTACACAAAATACATATGTTAACATGTACTACGGTTTTCGTATACTCATTGGCGTGTTATTTTCATTATACAACCATTTCAGCTTGAACGATTGAATCGTGTTTGTACATCCGGAAATTATGTTGTTGTTATTGCAATATTTAATTTGCCTTGTTGATTTTTGTATACAGACAATACACAATAATCGTTATTCAGAATAAAACGTGAATGTAAGTATGTTATTTCAGCTGTAGTGATACAATTAAATGAAAAGCAACTTATGTTTTTAACTCATATGCTGCACAAATGCTCTAATGAAGCATTTGATAAAATGGTTAACTGTGTCGTGTTCTGAGAAAACTGGGCATAATGCTTGTGCGTAAAGTGTCGCCCCAGATTAGCATGTGCAGTCCGCACAGGCTAATCCGGGACGACACTNTTTACATTGTTCAACATTCATCATGAAGATGATACAAAATATCCGTCAACTATTTCCATTGTTCAACATTCATCATGAAGATGATACAAAATATCCGTCAACTATTTACATTGTTTGCACACACGGCTAGTTATCAATATGATTCACAGTGTGAGCCGCACACACGGCTAGTTATCAATATGATTCACAGTGTGAGCACACACAGCTAGTTATCAATATGATTCACAGTGTGAGCACACACAGCTTGTTATCAATATCATTCACAGTGTGAGCCGCGCTCTGGGAAATCGGGCTTGATGCATCAGCAAAAAGTTTCGTCCCAGATAAGTTTTTTATGCTCCCGGTAGGGTGGCATATAACAGTTGAACTGTCAGTCCGTCTGTGAGTCTGTGTGTCCGTCCGAAAACTTTAACATTGGTCATAACTTTTGCAATATTGAAGATAGCAGCTCGATATTTGGCATGCATGTGTATCTAATGGAGTTGCACATTTTGAGTGGTGAAAGGTCAAGGTAAAGGGTATCCTTCAAGGTCAAAGATCAAAAAACAAATTCCAAGGGAAGAAAACAGCTTTGTAAGGGAGATAATTTCTAAACTGCCAAATGATA
The DNA here is from genome assembly GCA_007657795.1 of Dreissena rostriformis. Taxonomy (NCBI): domain Eukaryota; kingdom Metazoa; phylum Mollusca; class Bivalvia; order Myida; family Dreissenidae; genus Dreissena; species Dreissena rostriformis. The sequence continues at coordinate 5,010 of VMBQ01013366.1, read as the reverse complement.
AATAGAAATTTTATATCAAAGAGGCGCGACATGGGGCATTGAGTTTCTGACAAACACATCTCTTGTTCAGCCTGCACATGCTAATCAGGGACGACTTTTCTCGCTTTAATGGAATTTTTCGTTTTAAGGATGTCTCTTCTAAACGAAAACCCTGTCTTGCCGGAAAGTGACGTCCCTGATTCGCATGTATTACCTAGCCTTATCTTGGACGACACGTTAAGCACGTGCATTAAGCTGTTTTCCTCAGAGCGCGGCTCAATTTTATATTTATGTAATTGTTATTAACGTTACAAAATTAATTTTCGAATGTACATACATTCATCCATACATTTAGTTACATTGTTTTGCATACGCAGTTAACTGACATAATTTAAATAAATAATTTCAACTGTTAACATCAATAATCGTATTAAAGTGTACATGCATACAGGACCATTGAATACTGCCTTGCACCGCTCTATTTACTGATTCAGAAGTCAGGTGAATAATGTGCGAACTTAACACTTCGATCCTGAAAGGCATTTAAATGTTTGACAGTGAAATAGATATTGGGTCTTTATTCTTTAAACAAATACAATAACTTTGCAATATATAACTACCCCCGAAAACAAGACTATTTCAATGAACAATTGAATGACCAATTAACATGCGTTTTTGAAAGGAAATCTGATACAAAATACAATCGAGCGCATAAGAAAAATGAAACATTATATCACCGGTGCAGAATGGAATAAATTGTACGAGGGGACACGGGAGCAGTTCCTGTCTTATGTGGTCGGCACTAGCCATCGGAGTTTAAAGCATATCATCGCACATTTTCTTAACCCTTTGCATGCTGGGAAATTTGTTGTCTGCTAGAATGTCGTCTGCTGAATTTCTAAAATAAGCATTTTCTTCGAATTTTTTGCCANTCTGGATCCAAACTGTTTGCAAAGGCCTTCAAAGTTCGGTTCCAGCGCTTAAAGGATTAAATAAATTGTGGAATACAGGTGCATGAGATGGCTCGTGAGTTCCGGTATATCTATGTAACTTGTACCGGTATATCTATGTAACTTGTACCGGAATATCTATGTAACTTGTACCGGTATATCTATGTAACTTTTGTCGTCAGTCCCTAAAACAAGGACGTTTACAAAGTAACGTTGTCAGTATTTTATATAGATTACACATGGTTGCACATTTGTAGTAGAGTGTACTTCAATATATAACATAGTTCATATAACTGAGAAGAACACATTTGTATAGAAAATGATCTTTAAACTTCCCAACTTGTTTTCATTGCTTATAGGGCCTACTTGATTCAATAAGAAGCTTCGTAGAATGGATCCATTGTGTTATTTTGTACCGACTCTGCAAAAACATGCGTAAGTAACCTACCAAATTGTCATGGTAACGTACAAGATTAATTTAGAAATAAGATTTTTGTAAAATCATTCTAGCTCACACAACGGCGATTGAGCCATGCTGAAAGGGCTGTGTGTTTTAAAATATATTTTATATAAAAGTAATAATAAATGCTATGCAATATTAAATTAAAAGAACAAAGGCTTGGTCATCTTAACGTAGATATTTATTTCTTCTCGGGGACATCAATCTTCAACATTCGGTTGGTAATAATATTGAGTCAAATATTTCCATTGTTTGCACAAACAACTAGTTATCATTATTATTCACAGTGTAAGCGCGCTCTGGGAAAATGGGACTTGATGCACGTGCGAAAAGATTAGCTTGTTCAGTCTGCACATGCTAATCAGGGACGACTTGTTCCGCTTTTATGGCATTTTTCGTTGAAAGGACGTCCCTTCTTAACGAAAACCCAGTCTTGGCGGAAGGTGACGTCCCAGATTAGCCTGTGCGTACTATATAGCCTAATATGTTAAGACACTTTACGCACATGCATAAAGTTGTTTTTCCCAGAGCGCGGCTCAATTTTATATTTATGTAATTGAACTATACTTTCAAAAATAATTATCGAATGTACATACATGCATCCCTTTATCTAGTTACATTGTTTTGCATACACAGTTTACAGACATAATTTAGATAAACCATTTATACCGTTAATTTCAATAATCGTATTAAAATGTAAATGCGTATACAACCATTGAAACCATTTATACCGTAAATTTCAATAATCGTATTTAAATGTATATGATTATACAACCATTGAATGCTAACTTGAGCCGCACTATTTGTTTAAGTCAGGTGAATATTTTGCGAACTTGACACTTCGATCGAGACAAACATTTAAATATTCGACAGTGAAATAGATATCAGGTCTTCATTCTGAAACAAATACGATTACTTTGCAATATGTAACTACACCCGAAAACAAGACCATTTAACTGAACAAGTGAATGACCAATTGACGAGCGCTGTTTGGAAGGAAATTTGATACAATATACAATGGAATATATAAATACAGCGAAACATTATATCACCGGTGCTTTCTAGCATTACGGTAAAGATTGTACGAGAGGACACAGGAACAGTTCTTGTCGCAAGTGACGGACACTAGCTAATCGGGATTACAGCAGTTCATCGCTGATTTTCGGAAGATGATTTAAACGTTGTAGTCGCAACATTTTCTTCCTTGTGAAATAAAGGTGCACGAACTTATATATATATATATAAACACACATGTTGTTACACATTTTTACCAGAATGTAATATGTCAATATGTAACATATTTCATATAAATAAGAAGAACNCTACTAATAGCTGGGATTAAATATCCGTTGTGTGACCTAGAATGATAATACAAAACAATCATATTTTTACATTAATCTTTTACGTTACCATGACAATTCGGTACCTAGTTTACGCATGTATTTGCAGATTCTGTACACAATAACATAATGGATCCATTGTACGAAGCTTCTTATTAAATCAAGTCGGTCCTTAAAGTAATGAAAACAAGTTAGAAAGTTTAAGATCGTTTCCTATACATATGTGTTCTTCTCAGTTATATTAACTATGTTATATATTAAAGTACATTCTACTAAAAATGTGTAACTATGTTTAACTTTTCACTCTAAATCAAACACGTTTACAAAGTAACGTCGTCAGTGTTTTATATATATAAAAAACACTGACGACGTTACTTTGTAAACGTGTTTGTTTTAGAGTGAAAAGTGACATAGATATACCGGTACTCACGAGTCATTTCGTGCACCTTTATTCCACAAGGAAGATAAGTTTGCAACTACAAATCTTTACCTTGAAATCATCTTCTGAAAATCTGCCATGTTTTGCCTTAAATTTCGATTAGCTAATGTCCGTCACATGCGACAAGAACTGTTCCCGTGTCCCTTCGTACAATGTATTCCGTTCTGCTAGCTAGCACCGGTGATATAATGTTTCACTGTATGTATGCGCTCGATTGTATTTTGTTTCAAATTTCCTGTAAAAAACGCCCGTTAATTGGCCTTTCATTTGTTCATTGAAATGGTATTGTTTTCGGGTGTTGTTATATAATTGCAAGGTAATTGTATTTGTTTGAAGAATGAAGACCCAATATCTATTTCACTGTCGACCATTTAAATGCCTTTCAGGATCGAAGTGTCAAGTTCGCACATTATTCACCTGACTTCAGTAAATAGAGCGGTGCAAGTCAGTATTCAATAGTCATGTATGCATGTACACTTAAATACGATTATTGATATTATCAGTTTAAACGATTTATCTAAATCATGTCTGTAAACTGCGTATGTACCTAAATGAATGGATGCATGTATGTGAAATCGATAATTAATTTGGAAATTATATATCAATTACGTAAATATAAAATTGAGCCGCGCTCTGGGAAAAATAGCCAAATGCATGTGCGTGAAATGTCTTCCCAGATTGGGCTATGTAGTACGCACATGCCAATCAGGGACGTCACCTTTCGCCAAGACGGGGATTTCGTTTAGAAGAGACGTCCTTTAAACGAAAAATTCCATAAAAGCGGAAAAAGTCGTTCCTGATTAGCATGTGCACTGTGCAGACTGAAAAAGCTAATCTTGTACGAAACTTTTCGCACATGCATCAAGCCCCATTTTCCCAGAGCGCGGCTCACACTGTGAATCATATTGATAACTAGCTGTGTGTGCAAACAATGGAAATATTTTACTTGATAGTTTTACCAACGGAATGTTGAAGGTTGATGTCCATGAGAAGATGTTAATATCTACGCTAACCCATTTATGCCTAGTGGACTCTCCCATCCTTCTTAATTGGATTAATGTATTTCCAAAATTAGGGATGTCTAGTTTATTGATTTCTATATTTAGAATATTTCATACAGAAATTCCTTTAAGCAAACAGCGTAGACCCTGATGAGACGCCGCATCATGCGGAGTCTCATCTGGGTCTACGCTTTTTACCAAGGCCTTTTTTTTCTAGACGCTAGGCATAAATGGGTTAAGATTTCCAAGCCTTTATTCTTTAAATTTAATAATGTAATAAAGGCGTTTCAGCATGGTTTAATCAAACGCGGGAACAATGGGAAGTATTTTCACCCCCAAAAAAGTACATAGAAAAAGTTCTGAAAGTAGGAAAAAAGCGTTGAGAAAACTATCAATATTGCACGTCTGAAATCAACCATTAAGATTTAAGGGAAACAAAAAAAAGAACAAAATTTTATTTGTTATTTGATCTATTCACATAGTTTCTACAGTAAAGCTTCTAAAAGAACATTTTGAGAGAAAACAGTTCCTGAAAACATCTGTTAACAAATTCAAATGAGCATCGCTCTGGGAAACGGGGCTTAATGCATGTCCGTAAAGTGTCATCCCAGATTAGGACGATACTTTCCGCCTAAGCTGGGTTTTTTGTAAAGAAAATACTTTCCTCAAACGAAACATAACAATAAAAGCGGAAAGTGTCGTTCCTGATTAACCTGTTCGGACTGCAAAGGCTAATATTTATTTATTTATTTATTCCAGTCTCATCCATATACACGATTTTATAAATACATGTATACAGCAATTCTATAAGAATTATAAGAGACTATAAAACATATTAAAA